>JANRGW010038436.1:43597-133584 GCA_024733675.1 Psilopsiagon aymara | reverse complement strand
CCTGAGACTATAATAGATGCAAATTGTGCAGATGGAGAGGAAGCTCTAACAGCCGTTGAATGCAATCTGTGAACACTACTGTTTCATTTATAGTGATGCTACCTAGGCATTTGCACTTAAAAGGAACAATAAAGAGGTGTCAGAACAATCGTAAGGCTGCGGGATTTAAAGCGCGGCAAAGACGTTTTGAGCCATGTGAAATGTTGCCTGCAAAAAATCTGGGGTTTTATTTCCGTTAGTTTTTGTTATTACTGAAGGCTGTTCTAGTTCTCCTTGTTTTATGACACCGAATGGTTCATTTGCCTTCAAAGACTCGAGATGCAAAGAGGGAGGGAAACAAATTAAGTCAAAACTGCAATGACTGGTAAAAACTGCACAAAGTATGTCACGGCTCTTACTTATTTCTCTATTTAGTTTTGAAGTAGCTTCGCTATGCAGCTAGATGGTTGATTCACTTACTTGCCAGCCAACCTCTAGCAGATGGGAGTAGAGTAGCTGTAATGTTTTGGTGTTATTCTTGTTTACAGGACAAAGGGCAAATTCTGAAATGTGCAACGTTTGCAGGTGTGCATATACCATATTGAGGGTCGGAACTGCTGTTGCCTTTTTTGGAGAGGGGGGTTGTCGTAAATTAGGAATTGCACGTAAAAAATTTAAGGGGAAAAAAAAAATCTAGTGCCTGTCAACCAGCAGACATCTACTGATTAACAAAGAATAATGGGCTAGCATTTAGTGTCCTGTTAAAAGCACAATAAGCTGTGATTGTGAGCACATTATCTGTGAGTGTTGCTACTTAACAGCTGCAAATGTGAAAGCTATGTGTGCCTAGGAAAAATAAGGGAACAAAAGCATTTGCTGTTGTACTACAATAGGTGTGTTCAAAGTGCTTAATCCTACTGAATAAGAGCAAATAGCCCTTGAAAGGGAATATGGAGTCTAAAAATGAATATATTAATTTCATAACCAAAAAAAAGGATAAAAAAGGAGTTGGAGTAAAGCTATATGAATCTTAGGGTAAGCTTAGCTATGTAGCTACAGCAGGAAAAATGCATTATAAGACCTTTTGTCATTCTGGATCTACTAGAATTCCTATGGGATACTTTTATCTGATTCTTATTAATATATTTCATTTGAATTCTATTAGTGTTCAGAGGCCCTGGCTGAGTCAATCATAGTAATCTAGTTGTATCCCAGAGATCTCATGGTTTCTATAGACAAGGTAGGCAAATAGGCGGTAAATGTCCCACAACTGAAGAACATCCAAATTGCCTCAGACCTTGTCATATCTTAATATTTGTTTGGGTTTTTTACATCACACAGTAAAATAGTCTGCAAAATGAAATCGTGCTGTTCTCATCTTTCAGAAAAGTTATACTATAACTAATGATAATAAATGCTCTAAGAGCTTTCTAATTGATATATCAGAAGTTCAAAGTTATGTTTTCCATATAATATGGATTTAAACTGTATGAGTCTTTTGAATCAGTAGCTTTTAGCAGGAAATATATCTCAAGGAAAAGGTGGGGGGAAGGGAGCAGCAAGAGTGTTTGTTTTAATAGTTCTGTCTGTATGAGTGTCTGTACATGTGAGTGAGCAAGAGATCAGCAGGGCAAAAAGTACCATAAATGCTGTAAAGTCTCCTACAATTGTGTCAAGCAGTAAACCCAAATGAACTTGCAAAGTCATGCTCTAGTTCAATTTTGGAAAGGAAAACCTGGCTTTGAAGCCAACTAAATCAATCCCTAGATCAAATTAAATTTGGAGTATCCTGTGAAGCTCCAATACACAACTCCAATAACAATCAGCACTTAAGGTGCAGGCAAATAATGTTTCGTTTAAAAGAAATTGAATGAGGATTCCTGACAGAGAAAGTTTTTGATGCAGTTTTGTCATTAAAGTCAAATTATAGCCTTATTGTCTTAATCCCATATGTCTCAATCATCTCTCAGTCCTTCTGTCTCTCTTTAATGCACAAAAAGCCCTGTGCATGGTTGGTCTTGTGTCTTCATCTCATTAAAACCTTGCCATGCAAATGTATCATAAGTGTTGCCTGAAGACTTCTGTCTCATGCAAAATTTAGCTTAAACTCTACTGGCATCAAATAATTTGTTATGCACAAACCTTCTGTTTGGTTTGCTGACATTTCTTCTTAGCTGGCTCTCATGGTGATTCATTATCTTGTGATATAGATTTCCAAGTATCATCTTTGTATTGATTTTTATATCTTTAATAACCACTCCACAGAAGATGGCTCCACTTGGTGTCATTGATCGCATCAAAAATTCAAGGCTTACAGAAATACTAGAGGGCTAATTGGTAGCAGAACATTTCAGACTTAATCTTAATGCAGTCTTAATCTTCTGCACTAACCTTACTTGAAGATTTCGTTATTGAGGCTAAAGGGAAACTAGTGAATAACTGAAAATTACCTAGTGAGAGCAGGTAAAACCAGGAGGACTGTAAATGTGGAAAATTGTGATAACAAAGATTAGATCTGAAAAACTTTCTTTTGTCTCTTCCCTTCTACCTAAGTATCCTCCTTAAGGAAGAGGCAGTACATAATTCTCTTGTTAGCTGTGTGGAAAAATTGCATGTGCGCTGCATCACGTACTGTGCAGTGGGCCAAATTGAGCCTGTGACTTGATCTCAAGAAAACTATTACATCAGACAAGTTAAAAAACGTGTTCTGGAGGTCACTTTTGAAAAAGAAATGGTCAAAGGTAGGTAATTTTAATCTTTCTTTTCTTATGTAAAAATTAAGGGTTCTATTTGCAAGCTTAAGGCTTTAGACAGTCAAGTCTTGGCTAGGTTTGAATTTAGAACATTTGAAAATGTGGGCCAAAGCAACAATCTGGGAGTCCTCCTTCAGGCTGTGTAATTTGCTCTAATGTGTTGTTTAAAGCTTCTATCCCTTGTTAGATTTTTCAGCAACGTGATCTGTCAATGACAAGGAGTGATATGTGTGTCCATATTTTTTCATGACTGCATTTGTGACACTTTTTCACTAAATTGTTTTCCAGGATTTTGCACTGCTGAGTTATATTATAAAACTTAAAAACAACTGAAAATAAACCACGCTGAGTTACAAGGGACTGGGGTTTTTTTTATTTTTTTGTGTTTTGTTTTTTTGTTGTTGTTGTTTGGTTGGTTTTGGGAGGTTTTTTTCTGGTTTTTTTTTTTTAGAAAATCCAGTGATAGACGAAGAATATGTAGAGACAGAAACATGTTAAAACCAGGAAAGATAATTTCTCAAAAAAGCTGCCCTTGTAAATTGTTAAAAAGCTGTTAAAAAAAGTATCTCCCAAAGCCACATGGTCTGTGGATTAAACATAGCAAGGCAGATTGTCCAGCTATTACTAAGAGTATCAATCAGGGCTACTCAATCAGTTCTTGCCAGTAAAGGCATTGAGGCAGTGTCAAGTCTGCTAGTTCAGTCAGGCACTGCATGCCATCTGTGCAATGGAAACTGCTTGGTATACTTCCTAAAAGATTAGAAGAATGGTTAGAAACATGGATCTCCCATAGGAATGTGAGAGACATTATATGTCTGGGAACTTGGTAAGAATAAGTATTAAATGTATACATCGACTAGGCTAGAATAACCTTGGTCACTTTTGACGTCTGTGGTAAGCAGACCTCTTTTTCTGCTAGACTCTCTCAAGTCTGTCAGCTTAGCAGTAGTTTCTTTATGAACATCCTAAGTTTGGAGCTGGCTGTAAGAAACTCACAAATTATTCTCACAAAGTCCAGTTGAAAGCTCATTACATGGTTAATGCATCCACACACCCTTCATGCCTTTATTATGTTTCTGTTTTCACTCTCAGACTGCTAGGAAGTCATCCACATCAACCAAATCTTCTCAAGTAGGTATTTGGCAGCTCTTTCTGTTTCAGATTTTTACTGTGTTCCTTTTACTGAGGAATGTATTCATTGAGTAAACTGATCAGTCAGGGAGATGCTGTCACCACATTTCCAGGGAGATGGCCAGAAAATACAAGGTCAGTCTATGCATTTCTTATTCACAGTGGTGATTAGTGACTCACAGAAATTTTGTCCAGCCCCTGAATATTTATATATGAATATATTCCTTAGCTATCAGCATGGTTTGGCCCAGGGTCAACAAGTAGGCTGTTTGATGAGGGACAGTGATGCAGCTGGAATATACTCTAAATCTACTAACTTCCAGACTTGTATTTTTCCTTTCTCTTAGAAGGAAATCCTCAAAAAATTGACTTCCATTAAAAAAAAAAAAAAAAAAAAAAGATATTGCACACATTCATTGACATTTTTTTATGGACAAGATATACAAGATGCACACACTTTTTACCAATAAATAGAATTGGAACTACAATATATTATGGCTGAATACTTGTATCTGAGTTCAAACATAAGCGCAGGGAGACCTCTCCTCTTTGCCACCCACAGCAGCATAATACAAAAGGCTCCTAAAATGTACGACAGCAAACATGATCCAGATGTCTATTGATTCTGTCTCTGACTTTTTCCATCTTTTTTTTTTTTTCTTCTAGTTTACTAATTTTTCAAGGGTGTAGAGAAAGTGAGCAAAAAAGCCACTGGTGTTTCCAACAAAAATATGAACTGTAAAAGCTTAAGAGAGCACTTGTTTGCTTTCATTTATACACAAAATGTTTTTATTCCATTCACTGTTTTGTTTTCAAAAAACTTCAGGTTTTGGAAAAAAAGACCTGTAGTCTCATGCCTTAGTTACATGCTATGAGAAAAAAAGAATTTCAAAGTATATAACTTGCAGCTTTTAGGAAATGTCATTCTTCAAATATATCCCTCACTTTGTCCATCTGGCAGTGTTCATAGTTCATGACATATAGCTGTGAGGCCTGGTTGTACTGCAGGACAGAAGAGTAATTCCCATTGATTTCAATGGGTATTACATGCGTCCTGCAGCGGGGGAGTAGGGCCCTCAGGTTTCACTGAATAGCAAATAGTCATGTAAAATCCACGGGTCCTATTCTTTCACTGCAGGGTATGTTGAAGTCAATGGGAGTTACTTGTTAGATGCTGTGGTGGAAAAACTTATCCTTATAAGATAAAGCTGTCCATTCATTGCTGCAGTTTGATGAATTTTTTTACAAAGACCCTAGCAATCTCATTTTTTCTATAGAAAATATTAGCTTCTGACCAACTTTATTCCACTTTATAATTAAAATGAAGCTAACCCCAAAGAAAACACATATGAGAAAAAGCCCATGGAAGAACTGGGTAAAAATTGAATTTATGAAATAACCACGATTTTAGCGTAGATGCTAAACAGCTTTTTTGTGAGGTAGTGAAATATGGTTATTCTCTAGAAACAGCCTCTGCTTAACACCAGGTATCCCAACAAAAATATCCAGTGTTGATGCTACTAATCTAAAGTGATCAAAATAAGGAACTAGAAGTTGGCAACTGATAAAGTATTTGGAATATGTTTCTCAAACATTTTCTTGGATTTTGAGGCTGAGCAATCAAAGTTTGCACCCAAAGCAGAATTCAAATATCTCCTACAATAACATGTAATAACATCAGCTGAAGGAAAGGATTTCTTCCCCTCCCCCTGCCATCTCCTACTCCACCCCCATGTGCTCTCCTTGGTAGTTTGAAAGCAGCAAAGAACTTAAGAAATCTGGGCAGTCTATCAGTTTGCTACGGTTCATTTTAGCTAATCCAGACATCCAGCACAGCAGGGGGAAAACTGCTGTATCTAGTGAAACAAGAGCATGTATAATTAAAACTCTGTTATTAATGAACTTCCAGTCGTTATGTAAATGAAACTGATTTCAAGTCTAATTTGTCAGCCTGAATTCTTTTTCTGTTCTCCTTTTGTCTAGGACAAGAACTCATCATAATGGACTTGATAATAAAACACTGGCAGACATGCTGTGTGCAGGGCCCATCTGAGTTAGGGCTTTTAGCATGGTTAATTGATACAGTTGCTGCAGGATAAGTCTATACGGCATTTTGTATGGCTTTACATTTTACAAGCTTGCTTTCTCTTTTTTTTTTTTTTTTCTTCTTTTGACAGTGTTAGCTATTCTTTGCACATTCCTCATTACCCTTACCTTTACATGAGGGGTGGCTTGTAATTACTGACTGTTAAATACTTTTCTTTGCATTTCTTGTGTTGTTCAAAGACAGCGGAGTTCAGAAAGGTCTGTGGGAAGGGAAGTCTGTAGTTATCACACAATGGCTAACAGTCATCAGGAGAAAAGGCCTGTCAAAATGCAAGGCTGCCATGCCCTGCCTCCTTACCCCATTGTCTTAGATCAGGTGTCAGTCACCATCCTGCCCTCTGCATTTGCTTTGACATGAAATAACCAGTATTGAAGTTATGTAGAAAGGACAGGTGAGAGTATGATCCTAAGGAAATCCTGAATGTTCACTTTCTCAGTTCCACCAAAACCAGGCAGGATCCTTTGAAATAGTCCATACCCTGTATTGGTCAAGCCAGCGGTAGTCAGCAGAATTGGTTGTGAAGCTGATGGGACTGAAGGGTTGCCTCCAAAATTTAATTTTCACATAATATTTTTTTCTTTTTTTACAAAGTCCTCTTACTGGGTGTCCTTTAATTTTCACCAGGTTTTTTTCTTCTTCTTCTTGTCAATATATTCAGTACATTTTGACCTATTAGTTCAGATTTATATTGTTCTCAGGATCATCTATTTCATAGGTAAAAGGTGCCAGTGAAGGTTCAGAAAGAAAGGAACAAGAGAAATATAAGCAAGTACTTGCATATATACCTTGTGCTAAGAAAGGAGTGGTTAACAAAAGAATAATCAAAATAGGATATTAAAAGAACTGAAAAAAAATTAAAGTAAAAAACAATATCTGGTACCAGCCTAGGTCTGGTATCAAGGGGGCATTGGAAACTGGCCATTTTACTCACAAAAAACTGTGAAGTAGTAATTGTTTATATTATCCTGTGTCAGAAACAACCCATCTTTTTTGTTCTTTGGGACTTTCTCTCCTTTTTTTTTTTTTTTTTTTGTATATTAAGTGTGCTCTTTTTGTGCCAATTGTTTTTTTTAATTAGCTTGCTTTCTTTAAAAGGGCCGGAAAGCAGGGAAGGATCACTGGTTCTACTCATAGGAAACTAAATAAGGGTGGAAAATACTCTATGTAGAAGTGGGAAGATGTATCTTAAAGGTTTCTTTTCTGGTGTTTTTTTTTTTTTTTTTACCCACCACTTTAGGCTTTCTCTTTGTGCCATCTTTGTGCAGAAATCTAACTAAATGCATACAGGTAATGTTCAGAATTACTGAGGTTTTTTTAGAGTAGATTAGCCTATTAGCTTTTCATTAGCATGGCAGACCAAGTCAGAGATTTCTGTTGTGGGTGTGTGGCACCTGAGCAAAATGTGGAGGCTTGGAAGCTGAACAGAATTAAGGCAAGAGGAGGACGATCAGTAGTTGATGAGTGTAGAAGAGAGGTAGGTAGCATTTACTTCGAGTGGTAATGCTGCAACAACAGCAGTAGCAGAAACCTGGAAATGATGAGTCTGTGGGTAAGGATAATAGGGAAGCAGAGCTTGAGTCATATAGGAAAATGGCATTAAGCAAACAGAAGACATGGAAAGCTGGACAGGCAGTAAGCTTATAGCAGAAATGATTTTTGCAGTGGTTAAAAACTGATAGAGATTTTGCAGGAATGGAGACCTGAGCAATTTCCCTTATTCAGCTTCCTTAAAGATACTCTTGAAAATGCAGGGATTTTTTGCGAATGTTACATTAAGTATTATAAGGATTCAAAATAAACTGCTGGTAACTGGAGTTATTTTTAAATAGAGTTTTTGCCATGAAATCTTGCCCATATATCTTAACAAGATGTATGCTAGCATACAAAGAGGCTGGATGTTGACTGCTATATGAAAGGGTCAGAAAGGTCTTTCCAGGCTTTTTGAGCACCTCTCTCAGTTCTTGGGTCAAGCTGCCTAGCTGAGTCTCCAGACCCCACAGAGCTCACATGGAGCCTGCAAAGGGGATGCCTGTCAGCCAAAACCCTGCGTGGTTGGGAGGGCTTCCAAGTGTACCCTCAACCCATTGTGTCATACACTAGACTGTGGTCAGTAAGTTCGTGTCCAACAGAACTCTGGCCTGCTTGGAAGATATGCAAATTCCAGGAAGGAAAAATTCAGCACTTTCCACCTCTGAGTGGGACAGGCACCCACTGCAGGCTTTGCTTTGGACAGCTGTTTGGGACATTTCAGTTCTCGTGCTTTCTTTCCTGTGCAAATTGTAAAATGCAGTCCAGAAATATTGTGCAATTTCTGTCAAAGAAGAAAGAAGTTTTAAGAGGGACACTTTTCTGTCACACCTTGAGCTGGGAACTACATGGTGCTTTAAGCATTCTGTCAAAGAGGTTTGGTGTACTCAGGGTATGTGTTGAAATTACTGTGGGGATGTTACTGGTTGAGAATATCTATTAGATGTATATTGGACAGTGTCTTTTAATATCTGCTAGCCTGACTTTATTATTTCTACAATAATAAGACCTAAAATAAACTAAATGCTTGCTGAAGCTTTAAAACGTTCTTGCATCATAAACAAAATGTAAAATCTAATTTAGTTCTAAGGCTTAAGCTGAAAAGAAGGAAAAAAAAGAAGGGAGGGAAAGAGGTTCCATGTTTCAGGGAAAAAAGTTCTGTACAACAAAGCAGGGGTTTATGGAATGCTACATTTTAATTCAGTGCAGCTAATATCCCAGTTTATGCTGTTTGGAGTAATGACAGTAACACAGAGCTGTAGCAAAGATTTGCAGGTTTCCTTTAGGTCAGTAACAGTTGCTATAAACACGTGGGGCTATTTTTATTTATTTATTTATTTTTTATTACTATTCTACTCCGTCTACATCCAGCAGTTGGAGGGGAGGGGAAGTGGAGAGGGTTAACAGTTTTTACGGTTTAGAAGGCTTTTCTTTTTGTCACATTTAAACTAGATATACACAGGTGGCTAGGTGGCACTGTGGATTAATGTACTTCTGTATTAATGTGTCTAGAGTGGCTTGTATCCAAAGTGAGCATATCTGAAGTGCAGGCTTGGTTCCCCTCCTGGTTCACCATGTGTGCAGTTGTTTGAGTTGCATTTATACTAAAATCAGAAATCCAAAAGAATGAGCACTCCAGTAATGCAAGAAGTGTACTGATGAGCATGAACCTCCTGTGTTTTGGAGCTATATGCTGTTTTACAGCCATTGTGTTGAAACTTGCTGTTTGTTTTAACTCTGAAGAAGTCATTCAAACTGCAAAAACTGGTTTAGAAAAAAAAAAAGAGAAAAGCTTTTCAGTTGCATATTGAGTAAAAAAAAAAATATAAACCAAGTACTTTTCCAGCTCTATGAACACCAAGCGTACTGAGAACACTCTAATGCTGGGAGCTGTGTGTTCCTGTTGAAGCAAGAAGAGTTCAGAATTGCAGGCTGTAAAACCCTACTGAAATCCAGCCACACAGAGCAGGCAGGCATATATCACACACAGCAATATACATATTATGTTTCTCTGCAAGCAGTTTTAATGCAAATTTTTTCAGGGGTGGTCCTTCCACTGCAATAGTTGCTGATCATGGCTTCAACAATAACTTTGATAGAAGCTCCCTGTTGCAGTGGACTCTACCTGAAGCCAGGTGAACCTTACTTATCCAAGAAGTTTTACCCATTTTAAATATTTTGTTTTCTAAGAATTCAGAAGTAGAATGCATATAACCAATAGATGTCAATTATTGCATATTCTTAGCCTTCTCTACTTAACTCCAGAGGTAATAATCACTATAGGGATTTCTAAAAGGTAATTACTCTATATTGCTTAATTATAGTTTATTAAGATCAAACATACTTCAGTATTTAGTTGATGCAACAGGAAAACAGTCTGTGTTTATAGTTTTAAATGCAAACAGTACAATCTGCACTGAGTCTTAAAAAAAAAGGGGGGGTTTAGGATACAGCAGTTTAGATGTCATGACTGCTGAATTAGCTACCTTCTCCTTTGTATTATAAAATACAATTTCTGTGACCCGAGGCAACTGTTTTTTATGGTGCATAGTATATACTCATTGTTACTACTTTCTACTTAAAGTGGAATGTTGTAACAGAGGGGAGCTAGTCAGGTAGAGAGTGTCATCTGTGAGATATTCTTTCGCGTGTATTTTTAGCTAAAGATATATAAAATTAGTTAAAGAAATAACTTTGCAAAGAACTAAGTGCCTGTAAAAAAAGGCAAACTGATTAAGAAATGAGTACCTAACATCTAACTAGATCTCTTTTCCTTAAATTGAAAGTGAAAGCTGCCACTTCTACTACAGGCCCTCACAGACAAGAGATTTCACAGCAGTTCAGTTAAAGCCTAGCTAATGAATGTAAGTTACTTTGGTGGATTTTAGCTGACTTTGAAATTAAAGTCTGAAACCATTGGATGCTGCTAGCAGAGCTAGACTATAGCAAAATGGACTTAATAAATTCCATTGTGTGGTTAGATCCCTAGTGAGATTTGCCTTCCATCCATGACCAATTGGTATTATTTTTTTGGTGACTGGTACTTTTGTCTGTGAGACTGGGATTTCTGGGAGTGATTAGCACTTTTCAACAGTGATTGACAGGTTGTAGCAGCAATGAGACAATAGGAGGAATCATTAGGAATTCAAATGCAGATTTTTGTTTGCATGCTTTAGGACTGATTTGAGTGGAAGTGAAATCTAGATATGAGGGCAGAAATCAGCTATTATTTCGTCCATTTTCGTAAAATACAAAAGCAAAAAATGAAAATGTGCAGAAAAAAAAACTGAAAAGAGAAGAGGATAGACAATAAGGCCACATTATTGTTGATCAGGAGACAGTTCTCCAAAGCCTTTTGTTGGGTTTTGGTTCTTTGGTGTTTTTTTGGTGTTTTTTTTTAATCTCTGCTTCATACATGAGTTTTGAATGTGTGCCAGAAGTTCAAATGCTGCTTGAAAGCTTTTAGAGTTTGCACTTGATACAGTTCTCATACTGAAGAAAAATTACATGTAAACCAGCAAAAAACAGTAGAGGAAATGTCTATGTTGGTGCTTTGCTCAGGATTGATAAATCTGTGTCTGTTGCATTTAAACAAGAGGCCGTAGGGAAATAATTATAGTGACTGATTCCAAGCATTGACCAGCAATTGATAATTGGCCATAAATAATTAGGAAATAATGGCATGTCTGTGGTGTAAATTATGTAAATGTAGTAGCTGTGTCCCTAGATACCGATTCTGAGTGTCTTATAAGTGATTTTTTTCATTCAGATTATAAATTTAATATACTGTACATGACAATTTAATCTTGTTTGGCATCAAAGCTACCAAGATAATACAGAATTATACAAGTCTAATCAAAGAGGGAGAAATCAGATGAACATCATTATTTTGGAGAGCTGGTTTAATGGGAGTTGACATTTTCAAAAGAGCATGGATTCTTTTTCCTTTTTTTTTTTCCTGAGACAACAATTAATCTGAACTAGGTTTCTGAAGCAATAGGCTAACAGAACAAAACACTGACTGAAATTGCAGATGTGAAAGTGTGCTTCATATTTTATAAGGTTTTAAATATTTGAAGTACGATTTTTGTATAGTCTGTACTGTCTACATAAACCAGTCATGGCTCCGGATTTTTAGTTCCAAATTTTGTGCCCTTCATGCAAGGGCTGCATTTTTTTGTGCTGTGACTAACTTCTGAACTTTTCATTATCTTTTCCTTTTCTGTTGATATCAACAAAGGTCTCTAACTTTTATATTTTGGATTGTGATACAGTCAGGTTATATTGAAAAATACATTACATTAGCTAGCATAAATTGTGCAGAAATGTCTAATGCCTCCCAAGAATGAAATTTATAGCACAAGGAGGAGGGCTTCAGCTCAGTATAGTTTGTTTTTTTGCTGGACTTAACATATGGGCTGAAAGATACTCTGGAATTACTCAGTTATTTGTGAAGTTTAATCTGGATGGTATTTTATCCCAGAAACTACATGCTGTTCATAGGGTGATTACTTTGCTACATAGTTTACAAAATGCCTGAAATTAACAAGGAATGTGCAATGCTTAGTCAGTTAGTTCCTGGGTATCAATGCATTGTAATTTGAAAAAGCTTCTAAAAAGTTCCAGATATGATATTCTGATGCCAAGCTGATGACCCAAATGTATGTGGCTCTAGGAAACTACACATAAACACAGACTAGTTGATGCTGTAGTGTCATGCATCTTCATTAACGCAGGAATGTTTTCAACTCTTCTCTCTACCTTCAGTTTTTCTTTCTTATTAATTGGATTTTGTCACCTGGAATAAAGAGAACCTTTGAATTTGCATTTAATATTCAGCACTTATTTGTCTCCCACTGAAGCTGGTAACATGCACTGATTTGGGACCTGAAGCGGTGTAGTGACACTAACATTTGTTCAGTGATGATAGCAATAGTTAGGATGGACAGATAAGGTGGAAGAAAGGAGGAAACGTGGGATGGAGGGAAGAGCAAGAGACATATTTGTTAAAAGGATGTAGTTACCTTCCAGTGTCCTGCCACCCCACCTTGGAGCACCTGCTGTTGCTGTGTGAGCAGTAGCTCCTGCTGTTTCTAGAAGTGAAACCATCCTGCCTGTACTTGCCTGTCAGCACTGCTAAACATTTCTGCTTTCATTTCAGTTAGAACAAGATACTCATCAAAAAAAAAGCCTGCACTCCAACATCAACATTATTTAAAAAGAATTAAAAACCCACCAAATTCTCCTGCCAGCTAAGGCCTTCCCCGCTGCCTTTCTTTTTAGTGAAGAACAATTCTAAACCTTATTCTAATCATGATCTTTATTCTGTTTTCCTTTGTTTTGTTTTCATATTTCAGTGCATTTCCTCATTTTTCTTTCCTGTGGTCTTATTAATATTTCTCATTAAGACATAGGTATTTGTTTATTCTCCCTTAACATTAGAAGGAAGATTACTTTTTCTTCTTATGGGAGTTAGTTATAAAAGGCTTTGTTTTTTTTTTTTTTTTTAAGCCTGATTGCTCCTTGTGCAATAGAGTCTAGACATACTGAGAGAACTATCTGGGGGAAAGATATGTCAGCATTAAAAATAAGGTAATTTTTATAAATAACTCCAAGATAAAGTGGACATATTGTATGAGATAAAACGTAACCTAACCATATAGATATTTGAATTCACACTGCCTTTTTCTGGCTCTGTCCATGCCCTGTATGGGGAGATAAGGGCAGGCTTATAAGGCTATGATTCAGTAGAGGCTATTTCGACAAGTTTCCACTCGGAGATTCTGTTCATCAACCTCTAATTAGCACTTCATCGCTTTCAGCTTTGTGTCACCCAGCTGACTAGAGGAAGATGACACCTCCAACTTGAACTGGGCTTTTTTCCATTTTCTTGGAGCTCATCAAGACATGTGGTGCTTTCTTAAAGTGCAGCTGGTGCTGGCACTTTCATTGTAAATTTAAATCGCTGTGTTTGGAAAAAAGGTGATAAGAACAGTTTGTTTCATGTCCCTGGTGTTTAGCCTGAGGCAATTCCCAGCAAATATATTCAAGGCTCCTTCTGGTTTGATCTGCTTCACTTTTTCTGTATTATTAGTATTATTAATAACAATGCTAGAAAATATGCACCTAAATGCACAGTGTATGCATTTTTTTCCCCCCACAGTCAATAAAGTTTAAAAGAAAACAAAAGCCCTTTACGATTCAGTTTAGATAAATAGCAAAAATATTAACTTCGTGTATATATTTGGAGGAGGAGTAGTCAGGTTTTTGCAAGTTTTTTTTAATTATTTTATTAACACATGTTTTGGAGAAAAAGGTGGTTCATTTTTCTTAATTTTACATTCCACTCTATAGCTCGTGCTGTAGATAACTCATAACTGTATTTTATATTCTGCCTGTACAGATATATTACTTATGAAATAATGTGAATAACCAATGGTATGTATTTATGTTTCATGTAAGAATCTTAAAGTACTTATGCTTACAGAAACATGTTTAGAAAGCCAGCTTCCAACACTTTTAGCTGTGTCCATAATACTTTATTCTTATATGCTTATTTATGCACATTTACACTGTTAAGATCTGAAGGTATGCTGCATAATTGATATATTTTCTGCTTTTTATTAAAGTGTGTGCCAATATGGGCAGTGCTAAGGAAATGGATTAAGAATTTGCACATAATTTTTTTTTTCAAAATTCATACATTACTATATAAAGCTTTATTCTGAATACGTAACCTTCATTTGCAACTTAGTTATAGAATCAACAAAATTAGAGAGATACCATCTTATAAGAGCATCTATAGTATATTTACTTTGGGAAACCAGGGTAGTTTTCAAACCCACAATTAAAAATACTGAGGGGTTTTTTTTTGCTTTGGAGAAGGAAACAAAAATCGTGGTTTCTAGTCTTTTTTGCTTTCAGCATTTTTACTAATTCTTATCAAACACCAACATTAACTTTAAAAACAAAACTCTTGTGAACAAACTTTCTATTCATTTTTTACTGGACTTTCCTGATTTGCTGCTGTGCATTTCAATGCTGTTTAAGACCTAGGTCACAAGTACTGCTGCACCACAGTAAATAACATTAAAAGCCTTAAGAGCCTTCTATAATGACCTTACAAGTGAGCACAGGATTGTGCTTCTTTTCTTCCACTGAGGCAGAAATGAAAGCACGCACAAGAAAAATTTAGCTACATCCAACTTTCAAAAACTGAGCCATTACATTGACTTAGATCTAATTTTACATTCTGACTAATAGTTCTGGTGTAAATTGCTGTATTTCCATTGCTATAGAAATTAAACTCTGATTTCTGTATATATGGGGAAAAGCAACATATGTAGATAATGGCACAATCCTGTATTTATGATATTCAATTTTTCTATAAATATAGATGTTCAGTGATTATCAATAGAGCTGCTCATTAAAATTCAGACTTAGATACAAAATGATGCCATCTTGTCTTAATATTTGAAAATCTAAAAATATCTCTCTAGCTCTCTGAAATGCAGATTGCATTTTAGCATTTACATTCAGCAGTTTATTGCAATAGGAAATATTTCAAACAGAAGAAAAAATTTGTCCCATCAAAGTACTCTAATGATTCAGGAGACTATATATATATTTTTTTTTATTTTTTTTTTTTTACAGCAAATGAAATATTAAGAATGAATTTTAATCAAAGAGAGGTAGTGCTGCATTCCCTCTGAATGTGGGAAATAACTGATTATTGTGCTGAGGTTTTGCAAATCAGCCCTGTTAGGAATAAGATCAAGCTCAACTGCAGTCTTGGAAAATTGATGTCGCCTTTACGGCATCTATAAAATGTTTTTACACTGTGAAAGTCTTCCTTTAATGACTGTTTGTTCCTTTGACAAACTAGCTAATTGTACACTGCTCTATTCATCTTAATTCAGACTTATTACCTTTCATTTTTCCTCTCTACCCTTCAGCAGCTACTGCTATGGCCTCACACTGCTATCATATCCAGGAATGTAAAACCATTTTGCTGTAGTGCCACAGGGAGCTTCCTTGTGCTACCTGCCAAGTAGATATGAAGTAAATGGACTATCTCTATTCCACATAACTTTAAAAGCTCTTTCTGGAGCTTTCACTCTTACCTTCCCACTGTAATACCCCAAATCCCACTTTGGCAGTCTCCTCTGTCTTGTTACTGACTGCCTCTGAATTGAGCACTGCAATACCCCCAGGGCTTTCAAATTAACCCTCCCCGTCTAGCATTTGAGGAATTGGGTATGGGTTCATGTATATCCTAGAGACACACCTGTGACACAGGATGAGGTGTTTTTTTTTACTTTGAGCCTCTAGCTTCTGCCTTCTGCTGCATGACTCCACATGCCAGGCATAGCTGATTTGGTACATGCAGGGAAAGCCTCTGCACTGATTAGCAAATGCATTTGATAAAGGTCTACTGAAAGGATCTGAAGATTTTCAGGCAGTCAGGTGCATGAATCTCACATTCAGTAGATGGGACTTGACTCATCTGCATTTCCTTGCCTCCGTATTGCCCTGATTTTCTGCCACTGGTAAAAAGCTGTAGATAGGCATTCTGAGCTTTTCCTAAATTTCCAATCAGAAGATTAGTTCCCTGAATTTGTGCTACTTTTAAATTTCCCTGTAGCTGTCAGAACAAAAGCATTTTATAACCTTTGGCTGCCTAGTTATGTGACTAAGAGTTGCTTGCACTTTTCACATATTTTGACTCTCCCTATGTAGCACACAGCAGTCAGTGTTTCTGAGACTGGCTAATGCATAGGTTTGGATGGAGAGATCTGTATGGATTGACAATTGGTGATAAATGAGGATCTTCTTATTAAGTGGGGATAAGAGATGTTTCCTGGTGAGGGCCTAATTCTCCATGTAAGTAAAGAGAAGAAAGGAATGATAGTGTGGACTATCTGTTAGTTGCTAGGCACTTAATTCATCCTTAGACCTCAAGGACTCAGTATGGAGAACAACTGAGATAAATAATTTGTGTTGGCTGTGTCATCTCTTGCTTCTGCCAGAAATTGTCAGGTTTTTCTTGTCTAGTAATAGCACTGATGGCAATTATTACATTGTATTATGTTTGGTACAGAATAACCATGTATCTGTGTATAAATATATATTAAATAAAGGGTATAAAAAAGACAATGATCACGAAAATGTTTGTGTGAGCCAAACCCTATCAGATAAACAGATATGGTTTTTTCAGTGTAATTCAGTACCACAACTATAACCCAACAATAAAACCAATATAAGTACAGATATAAAGGTATGAAACAACATATTGTCAGCAGCAGTAAAAGAGATTTAGCAATGTGTAAACAGAATAGATACGCAAGAGGCCAAGTACAGCAGTGGGTTATTATGCACACCTACATACTGAAAGCCATACTGAGCAGAATGTAAAAGAGAAAGAAAGAAGCGCTAAATCTGTGATGGCTGGTTTTATTATTCTGCTCTTTAAGAGGGATCTAATTTGGAATTTGCATTCCACAAGAGTTCTGAGGTTTTTGTGAGTCTGATTTTAAGAGCATTTAGCTTTTATGTAACTCTTAATTCTTCAGTGTACAAACATGAGGTCTAAATGGTTGCAGTAGTGGCTCAGATGAAATGCGTGAAGATGTGCTGTTATGCTCTGTGTTAGTACAGCGCTAAGCATGGAAAGTAGATACGTACTTGTCCCCCTGTATAGGAACCAGCTTTCCTAGGGCTATATGCAGCCACAGTTCACTGCTCTGTATGGGCAGCAGCAACCTCCCTAAAGCCATTGTAGAGATATGGGACAACAGTAAGACAATTGCTGCTTTTGCTCTCTCTCATGCAGTGAAGCTAGCTTAGTGTTTAAAAAGAATTAAAAATGATAAAAAAAATCCCTGACTGCATGCTTTCCTGAAGATTTTTCTCAGCGTGCATTTGCTCAGAGCTCCAGGAAACAATTTTACCAGTACCAGCATTAGCAAATTAAGGTGACACATTTATGCATTAAGAGATTGGCTTGAAAATCACAAAATTAAAGAACCAGAGGATGAAAAAACTAAAAAGCTGTATTCCTTTTATCATTATTTGCTTTTTTTCTTTTTTATGAAATTTTAGGGTCTACTAAGATCATATCTTTAAGCATTTCCTGAGCTGATATTTTAAGAAACTGGAGCTCTGAAAAATAGTGTTGTGAAATCTCAATAAAAGTGTGAGTTGTCAATGCACACTGCAGCTGAGCTGGGCCAAACGCTTCTATAGCTTCTGGGATAGTGCTGGCTTCTAAACAGTTGCTGCCATTCTGCGTCATCTAAGCAAGGCTGTGGATTTCTGAAACCTTTGGGGACCTCATAGAAAACCTGAAACTTACCAGTTGTGCTGGACAGAGTTATACAAAACCCGCTGAAAGCATGCAATTGCCATTATTTTTCTCTTACAACTTGCTGAGCATACACACAGTAGTAAAGAATCTAAAGTAAATGGGTATAATTGAGCCACATAATAATAATATGGGCTTAATTATAAACTTTAATGCATGATGATTTTGAAAGAATTAAAGGGAAAGCAAATATGTTTGACTTCTGGAGATTCATAGTTTTAGGATACTTTATTTAAAACCACTGGACAATGTAATCTTGTTGCTGTACAAGCCAGGCATATTGATTCCTGTGGGACCAGGATTTAACAAATAAGCCTTCTAACTGATTAATCTTTTAAAAAGTTTAGAACCTGTTTTATTTTATTTCTCTGCTTGTGGATTATATTATACTATTTTACTGTGATCTGGGCTGCTTTTCTAAGGGGGGGATGAGAAGTTCTTTGTATTTTCTCTAATAATATGTAGTATCTTAGCACAAAGTGTGCTCCACTTAAACTTGATGGTCTGATATGTGTTTTACATATATATGCCCTACTGGGGAATTAGTTATATGTGTATAGATGAGGATAACTCCTCTTTTTCCCTGCATTGTTTTTCTTTAAGCAAAGCTAAGCTTCTGCAAATAAAAACTTATATGTTGAGTATTTAGCCATTATGCGCATTTATAGTCTATGTATAAAGATAAGTAGTCTTAATTCTGAACTCTTTCTGTTTCATAATGTGATTGCATTACAAACCAGAAACAAGTAGTAATGGCTTAACTGTGCCAACAAAGCACTTCACATGGGGCACAGGTTTGGAAATGAACTTCAGCACAGACCTTGTAGACATCTGAACTCTATAAATCCACAGGTGTTTAAGTAGCCCTAAGGGCTAGGTCAGATAGCAAACTTGTTTCAGTATGACTTTACAAGGATTTAGTACTGTGTAAACAACACTTGCAAGGTTTTCTCTTTACTGCTGAGTAAAACCAGTAGCAGGAAGAGCCACCTTTGATTTTTGTACCCTGAAAGGTATAGTGTTCTTTTATTCCATAAGCAGCATTTGCTAGGATGTTTCTTAATAAATCTGCATACAAAATTAAACTTTCATAGACAGTGTGTTTTGAGACAAGATGATATCAAGTGTATCATTCTTGAAAAGAAATTGCAGGGTGACTGGAGATTTTGGTTTTTGCTTTCTTCTTGTTGCTTTTGCTTGTTGTTGATTTTAGCCTTTGTTTTGAAGGAAGCATTCAAGTCATTCTGGAAAAAGATAAATTAGTCGGTAGGTTTATATGCTCATGCAGTCTGCAGATCTCAGGTCTGTGCATTTCCACCAAAAGTAATGTTGTTAAAATTTTGTAAGCAGATGGGCTTATTTCTCAGCAAAGTAACCCCAAAGCACAAGCTAGCTTGTGCAGAAATACTACTGAATTGATGTTTGGTGGGGAGGGGGTGAGGGAGAGGAGGAGGGAAAAAAAACCCCAAACCAAAACAACAACAAAAAAAACCATCCGGAGTGCTGAGAACAGTGTTCTATTTTTACCCCAAAATCTGGTCTGCTAGGAACAGTGAAGGATTTCCTTCAGTGTCAGGGGAGAAAAAAAAGACACTAAATGACTCCGCAGAATAACATGTAAAACAGCTTGAATGGGGAAACGAGATCCTAAGGAAGAGTAAAGAGCTGAAAGGAGGAAAACAGCACTCAGAGAAGGAAAACAAGATAACTGGAACCTGAGTGGAGTACAGTAATTAGGAACTGGAGAAGGAAATTAAAATCCTTAGGGAATTTAGTATCTGAGAAAGCAACAGAGAAAAATCTATTGAGGTTTATGAGAGGACAATTACTCCAAAAGCTTAATTAACTCACGTACGAAGCTTGGTTGAGGCTCCTCCTTGTCCTTGTTTTTACACCAGTGTATGACTCAAGAAAATACAAACCGTTTCTTCAGCAGTTAATGAAAGCTTATGGATCAGTATATTAATCTACAGGAGTGATAGCTACTGATTAATTCAATTCCGGTTTTCTGCAGCATTTTGATTTCTGCTCCTTTGCAGAGGAGAAAAACCTATGGTTTCAATTTAAAGGTATTTTGAACATATGGCTGGGATTTAAAATGCACCTATTGCCTAAGTTAGCTAACCACAGTATTAATGACATGAGGGGTTTTGTATAGCCAGCATAGAGATTTTCAAGAATGTATTGTAGAGATTGCTATGTTTGACAAATTGAGAGGCACAGAGACACTACTCATTACCTTTACTCTTCCCCAAATTGTGTTTTCTTGTTAAAGAAATCTCATCAAGTTTGCAATGCGTGGCCTTTTTTAATGGACTGAAGTTTTTTCCACAAATGTACACATTTAATCTGGTGTTCTCTGTGTCTTCAAGCTGTCATTTATCCTGGCACCTGTCTACTATTCCCAAAGTCAGAGTTTCCTTTCTTAGCCAGTGACTGCCTGTAACATACATAAAAGTATAACTTCCATCAACTCAACTGAATTACTGAATACATCTCAGAATGTGGAGAATATCTTTGCACTTACCTGCATAGTACATAAATTAATTCTATGGAAACATCTCTATAGCTGCATAAACCAGAAAATCTCAGTGCTGAGAGATGTCAGAAATGTAAGAGCACAGTATGTATGTAAGTCATGCAGAAATTTTGTCCTTTGTTGAAGAAATTGTCATATTTGGGGTCCTGTAGTTCCCAAAAATGTAATGTGAGGAAATTTTCATCTTTTCTGAACTGGACCCAAATTATGAGACCATTCAAAACATTCCAAATTAAGTCTTATTTTTGTCACCAATTCATAACTTTTTAAAAGATAGAAAAATGCATATGTTATATTGTCTGGGAAACATTTCTTTAGAAGCAATGCAAACCAAGAATTCTATTCTTTTTTCCCCTACCTTCCATTCTTCAGGTTATTTGAAAAACTGCCTCTTTTACAAATCGCATTAGGTTTATTGTATGCATTAAATGAAATGCTCTCAACTTCCAGAGCTGGCTGTATGAACAATTGCCTTGCATGTACATCAACTAGCATCCTACCTAAGTGCAATGAATTTCGTTTGTGTTAATTACAAGGTGCATTTGACTGTGTCTATATGATAGATTAACAGTTCCAAATAACATCATATGCAAATGAAAAGAAATCCTTTTTCCATTTTATAGCACAGATGAGAAATACAGTGTATTCTGAAAAGGAATATGAGTGCAGGTATGCCAGTGGCTTGCTAGTCTGTATATATCCACTCTAATGGATATAACAAAACTTACATGAAAATAAATTATTACAGTGTTTACCTATGGCGGCGTTATCTTTTTAGGAAATTTCAAAGTATAGTTCTCAGTCTATAATCTGAATGTTAAAGAATTCACAGGTAAACAAACTAGTGCATACCATTTTAGACTGGCCACAGGAATATTATTCTACATTATCCAAATATATTTATGGAGACATTCAAAGAGCAAGTATATCTAGATCTTATTTGGGGATTCCAAGAGAGTTTATCTGAATGTTTTCTGATGATTCTTTCAGTATTGGGTTTTTTGTTGTGTTTGGGTTTTCTTTGGGTTTTTTTTCATTAATGGAAAATTCTCCTCATGTATTTGCCTCAAATTCATGAGAAAAATTGTAGTAAAAAGGATTTACTGGTACTTGCTTATTGATATAAAAGTAAAAGTTTGGATTCAGCAGGATTCATTGGCAGTTAAGGTCTACGGTGTCACCATTTTTTTTCCCTCCCACCTCCCCTTTTTTTTAAAATTTCTTTTGTTTAGGCAAATTATATAATAGATATGCAGCAAAAAATTGATAAAAAATTAGAAGTCTCATTCCTATCACTGCCATTTCATATGCCTGAGTTAAATTGTAATTAATTGTAAAGATCCTGATGGTCTCAAACCTGAATGTGATTGTGACTGTGTAGAATGCCTACAATAAATGGTGTATTAATGAGCTGAGTGTTTTAACAAGGGCTAAAAGTTTGCTGTGACTGACTTTGCAGCCTATGGAGAGATGACATGGAAGTTTTTGCATTTTCGCCCAGGTACCCCAAAACTGAACTCTGTACAGTTGTCATTGCAGGAGTGTAAATGTTATATTTTTAATGGGATTAAATGTTGTTGGTAGACCTCCGTGGATTTGCCAGCTATTAATATGGGAGTGTGCTGGGCCTATTAACTGATGTTATTACTGTACCTTTCAGTTAGAGATACTCTGCAATTCTCTGTCAAGTATAAACATACTACCTTCCCCTCAGCTTTTCAAGAAGGACTAGCATTTGGTACTGTTTTTCAGAAACATCATGCTTGGTTGTACGGGTTTCTTTTAGTAGAAACAAAGAGCCTAAAAATGGTTAAGACTACAGAGACACAGCGAGAAGGAGATTAAAATATTCCTATTGCACTGTGAGGCTGTGCACTTAAAGAGCCAGAGCTTCATGTGGTAAGTGGCTTTACCCATGAAATAAGCAAGCTGTACCACACAAAGTTTTAGCAATAAGGTACTCTTTCATTAGGGAGAAAGAAAAAATACTAATGCAAGACAAGAGAACACGTTTCTCAATTAAAAGGATTTAATATTGCACTACATGTGTTTTGGTTTTAGTACACTTGACCAGCAAAATAGTGAGGTGTCTATGCTGTTATGAAAAATTACCCTGCTCTTTCCACTATTTCTTCTCTTCTGTATTTGGTTACTTGCCTATCTTTAATTTGGTGTTAAGAACTTTGCCTTATGAATTATTAAGATAGAATTCTGCTCTTCTATTTTTATTTAGGTTTCTCAGAAGTGTTTGTTTTGTACAACACATCAAAGTAAAAATAAGGTTGAGACCAATCCTTGAAATTCATGGAACCACATTGATGTTGATTATAAAAGCCATCATAAAAGTTAGTTCTGGATTTTCAGTCCTCTAGTGAGATATGGAATAGGGAATTTCAGAGATGAATGCATCTTTAAACTAAAACTGTAGTCATCATTTCTAATCTCCAGGATAACCAAGTCACAGTTGCAGTGAGCTCTGTAATTTATGGTTTGGTTTAGTTGCACCTCTAATTAAAAGCACACACAAAGTGTGCTTCTAAGTTCCCTTCATTTGAATGAGAATAGAAAAACCCTTTCTCAAATAACTACACTTTTTCACACAAGTTGCAGCTCTCTGTCTGAGAGCACTGAGAGGAGTTGAGGTTAGTTGATAGAAAGTGGCTCCTGATAACTAATTCTAGCAAGAAAGTCACTGCCATTTCAGTTTTTTGTATTGTCATTCTATTTTTAAAAAGATAAGGAGGAATCAGAATGCTAATCAACAGGGGCTGCCAGAAAACTAGTAGAAACAGTAGGCAGAGATTTTAATGTAGCACCTCAAAAGGAACTGGGAAACTATTCCATTTTAATAACAATTTTGCATTAGTTTTAGTTTCTGGTTTCAAAGGTAACAATACGAGTTATCTTGCACTTTGAAAACTGTTATATGCTGCTTGCTAATCTAAAGATTGTCTCTACTTTTTTTGAAGGGTCTCTGTTTTTGTTGGCATTATGAACCGATTAGAGAGGCTGTCTTTCTATGTTTATTAACAGTATTTCTTAAATAAATATCATGAAGACTTTTTGATTCTGACCACTAATTTTCCTTAACATTTCAGTTTACTTGCTTATGAAAAGACTACACTGAAGTATTCAATACAGTCCTCTGAATGCTGCCTCTGCATTTGCCTGTGCTTAATTCTGTCTTGCTTCAATGTCTTCTTGCTTATTTTCTGTTACTGTTGTACAAATGGGCCTTTTGGCAATTAGCAGTGCTGCTTTAAACCTGTCATATACATATGAAGCAGCAAAAAACTGCCATCCAAAAAAAAAATAAAAATAAAGCATGCACATCATTATCACTGTGCATGGAGAAACTTGTTATCTGAGGCCAGTACTTCATTTGAGAGAACAATTTAATTGAATTTTGATACAGCTAAATAGCACCTTTTGTTAAAATCAAAATGACCTTGTGTAAAAGTACTTCAGAAATTCACACAGGTAAAAGAACAGGTACAAGAATTCACTAAATGCAGTACATTTTGCAAGGTTGTATTTTTATTAAATTGATCACAATTCTGCCCTCTATTTTTTCCATGGGGGGAGGGGGGATTAGATTAACAATTTCCATTTTTAAAATGTTCCCGCTTTATAAATTAGTTCCCTTTCTTTCAGCTTTTATACTCCATGCTCCAGATAATAAATGTGCTCACAAAAGACTTGTCTGAAATAATGAAGCTGTTAAAGAACATTGTAATTTTTTACTTTAATAAAATTAATCTGCCCCTGTAAACCATTCAAAGGCAAACTTGCTCTTGGAATGCATTGCAGTACCACGTTTGTGACACTGATAGATAACTATTAACTCCTTTTAAGCTTTAAAATGCTTCAGAATGCCAGAGTAAAGAATCTGAAACTGCAGATCTTATTCAAATGAATCAGGATAGAGCAGATGGTTGAAGAAGGCACACAAGCAAAAAGTAAATCTCCTGTTCTCCCTTTCTGATTGCTTTGCCCACAGAGGAATAACGAGTCAAAGAAAATCAGTAATCATGGCGGATGTCATTAGCATATTCCCAATAAGGGAGCTTACACAAAAATTCCCAGAGAAAATGAATGGCTGCTAGGATAGATCAGTGTGCAAACAGTGCATTTCTAGCAGCCTCCCAAAACATAGGTTTTTGAGGACTTTTAAGAATGAAGTTTGAAAAACTGAATTAAAAGAATCACACATTTGCTTAGAGAAGGGCGGATATTTTATTAACTAACTGGTACAGCTCTATTTAACACTTATCAGTTGTAAGGCTGAGCTAAATAGTCACAAAAAAGTTCTGTGCTTAAAATTAAGATATCAGCAAACCTTCAATAAAATGTAGGGAGAGCTTTTTGCTACTTGGTTGTTTCTTTCTGGAGAAGAGTGTGCAAATTTCGGTAAATCCTTTTCCCAACGTGTTTTCTGATTGCATTATTGTGACTGCATGTGGTAAATATCTGCTTCTTGTTGGTTCACAGAAGTTATTAAGTTGTTCACAAATAAGTGGCAAAGCAAAACATTTCTTCAAAGTGTTGCGGAAGAAGTACTAACTAGACAAATGGCTGTTTTCTTGTCTGTCCATAAGCAATGGGAAGCCCATTAGCCAGTGTAAATGAGCATAGCGCTATCTGAACAGTCAAGCTGCCACCTTTCATTTGTATGGAATTAAGATTTGGCCTCTCATTTTCAGCTTTTCACTTGGCATATTTCACAATTTTTTTTTTTTTTTTTTTTTTTTTTTTTTTACTGAGTGGAAATGAGCAGAAATTCAAGAATTGTGGGCAGGATTGTCACAGTCTCCTACTTAATATAGTTCAGAAAGAAATGCGATACTGTCTCATTCTCATTCACTTTCATTCCATAGTATAGGCAAGGCCCAAGAGTAAATCATCACTGCTCTGGCCTCTGGATTAGGCAGTCAGCTGTCAGTGTTGGAACTGGAAAATGCATGTCTAATTTCTTGTGTGTCAGACTGAATATTTATCTCCTATTGGTTCCCAATACAACAACAGACCAACATTCACTATAATAAGTACCATCACCTAGATGTTTGATAAATTTGCTTAGAAGAGCAACCATGAGATGTGGTATTGGCAGGTTTTGTTGCTGAAATAAGAGAGAATCTAGGTAAGGGTGACCATGTCCCTGCAGACGCCATCATTGATTGTGCCAGCAGGAGGCAGATGGTTAAAGGATACAATAGGAGCTGTCACAATAGTTTCAGTTTTATTATTGAAACCCAAACTTTCAGCGGCAGCGGACAGATTGCCTTCATTTTTCATCCATGAAATATCTTAAACATTTCCTAAAAAAAAAAAAATCTTTTAAACTAGCACTGCAACCAATGGCTTTTATATATACTAAGATGGTAGAAACCATTAATAAAATGCCTGTCAACAGCACATCTCCCTTTTCTCTTTAGCAAAAAGAGAAGAAATCATTAATTACAGTTTCTGTCACACACAAAAGACGTAGGTTTTGTTCTGGTCTCTTAGCACTTTAACAGCATGAATTCACCTAGTGGCCACCTATTCTGCAAAATTTGAAAAGGGATGTGTTCTTATCCATCTATGCAAAACCTTCTGAAGACATTGCATGTGTCTGCCTGGGCAACAAATGTGGTATTTTGGGTTGACACTGCAAAGAAGGATTATGAATATGAATAGGATGCAAATACTCCATCTATCTTAATCAGAATACAGGAATTCAAGCTGTTGTAAAAGGAGGGGGAAGGAAGGGGAGAAAACCTTAGAAACCGAAGCTGTAAGCACCTGATTCTGATCTTACCACTATCAGCTGGATTTTTACTACTGAAGTTAAGGTCAGGATTGGGCTGTAAACTTATGGTATCTTTTCTGAGGTTTGTATTTTACACACATATCTGCCAAACATGTTGATTTCAATTGAGATTGCATGCTCTATTGAACTTGTATGTATTTTAAGTATTTGCTGAAAGGTGGACTAAAAAATCACTACTACTTGTTCATTTATCACATCTGAAAATTTTATAATAATGTAGATTTTTATGCATAAAAATGGGAAAACCCCTACATATTGCAAATCTAAAAAGAATGGATAAGGAGATGTAATAACAGTTTGTTGGGGCAGACAGTTGTTATTCCAGTATATCTAACCATGATAATGTCAACATAATGTCTTAGTTTCTAGATTTTTCCCAGCTCACCATTTCCTGTGAGTTTTAGAGAATGCCTGTGGTGTTTGTAAAAGCAGAATGCTGAAGAAATTGCTTTTTAAGATTTTTTTATTATTATTATTTATGTAAGCTTTGTGAGTTGTTTTTTTGTAGTTCTCTGTAATGTTACCTATATATTTCATAAGACCTATACAGAGGATTCCTCCTTCTTTTGAAAGAAGTCATCACTGAAACCTGGCAAAACATAAATCAAAATATGTTTTTATTGTGAGCATAGGAGACTTTTTTCAGCCTTGAGATCTAATGAAACAGAAAGCAAATACAATACTTTCATTCACTCAGAAGGTAAACATTTGTCTATTAGAGACTTCTGAAATGTGTCATTTATGTGTTTCAGTTTCAATGTGTGTCACATCAACTGTAAATTAAAGGCCCAAACTATCTATTTGGGTCTTATTCTTTTGCAAAAATATCAGTTTGGAAAAAAAAAAAAATGAAAACCAGGAAAAATCTTATTAGAAATTTAAGGTCAAAATATCAGCTGATATAAAAACAAAAAAAGGTTTCAGTATTTGTTTTGCGTTATAAATGCAGTATATAATTCTAGAAATGGGAGTTTAGTGCTTTATAGCCCTGATATTTGGTGTCATCACTTACAGTTCCTTGATTAAGAAACATTAAATTTTACATGGCTTCTGTCTGATATTGTGACTACAAGCAGACCGATATTTTTTAGTCCAGTGTATTAATATAATACCTACTAGAACAAAATCCATTCTAGCATCTGGCAACTTGAATCCCAAACTTAAAGGAATTCCCAGTAAGAACCATAAGAAGCAGTTTGGGCCTTTCCTTTCTTGTGTGTTTTTGTATGGGGAAGGACAGTGCTTTAGGTGACCCTGCTTGAGACGGAGGTTGGACTACATGACTCCTGGTGGGCCCTTCCAACCTCAACCATTCTGTGACAATCAAGACCTTTAATCACCCATAGGAATGTAAACAAGCAGTTTTAGCTCACATGGTACATATTATCTATTTCTAGTATTATGATCCAGTTTGATACAGCTGAAGTCAATGGAAATCATGCTTTCCAAAGTCATGCAAATTGCTGCTTTGGGTTTTCTTATAATTGTCTGATTCTGAAATGTATGGAGTTAGTCTATTCAAAATTTGCCTGGTCTATAGCCTTTTTACGTGGATGATAGAATTCTAAAGTAATTTAATCCTTTTTTTTTTCCTAGGTAACAGTCAAATCAGCGATATTCTTGCTCTGATATCAGTGAGAAAGCTTTGTAGGAGGATTCATTCGTTTGGGGGTTGTCGTCTGAGTATGGATGAGCTATACTATAGGTTTTGATCCAGTAAAATACATAATTCACAACACTGAGGCATAGTATGAGTACAGCTATTAATCTGTCGGTTCTGAAACGTAACAACAGACCAGTCTGTGAGCTTCACAGACTATTTTTACCCTAAATGTTTTTAAACCTGTGGTGAACAGAATATTTTAGTAGCATTGGTTAAAAATGTCATGTCTGAAAAATCTGGCAAGTATTCAGAGTCATTTAATCTTTCACCAAGATTTAATCAGGATAGTCTTATATCTCTTTTGTGCATTGTCAAATGCTCACCACAATTTGTCTCCCCCCATGGTGGACTGACAGATTGAGCAAATAAGCAAAGAGCCAGAACATTTGACTGTAATTGCGATGTCAGCACTGGTAAGCTATATTTATGAGAAGAAAGTTAACACTGTGACATTAGTAATTTCATCAGTTTTACATATGTTTTCTTCATAAACAAGGTATTTTTTATAAATTGTCTGTGACAAATACTTTGTTCTTCTAGAAGAAGGCTACAAATTCCAGTTTTGATAGAAAAACAGGCACAAAAAAAATATAGTTTTGGCCCATATTACTCGGTTTTGGGAAGAAAAAAAAAAAAGGGTAAGGACTTCTAAATATCTGCCCTGAGCCAGACTCGTGGGTTTCCTGTCAATAAGCAAAAACATTATAGCTAGAAACATCCTATAAGGTAGGCATGTCTAGGAAGTGTAGTATTTTGTCTAGATGTGCTGTAGCTCTAAAATTGCTTTAGGCAGATACATGAAGACTTTTAGGTTTTTTTGACTTTTTAAACCGCTAGATGCCCACCTGCACTTCCAGTGATTTATGGCACTATACCAAATGTAGTGGCTAATAAAGACAGTTTGTTACTCTCTAATTTTGGAGGGGCATAACACATGAAACTGTGCAGCAATCTCTTACCTACGTATTTCATTCTATAAGGGGAAACAATAAGAGAGAACATGACAAGTATTAAAGAAGTAAATTACAATGTTATACTCCTTGGTCCAATAAACTACTGCTGGCTGTCATACCTCTGACTACTGAGGTGTTGTTTTGCACTACAGCTTAATCAGCTGGGTCTATGCTGCTCCTTTGTGTTCATGTGCCTTAGGCAGTATAAATGCTGTGATTCACATGCACAATCACATGAGCCTGTGTCGTGCATTTTATACAAAGTTGAATAAAATTATTTGTTAGAATGATTGATCACATACTCTCAGCTACTTAAATTATGAGAAGGGAGAGTTTAAAAATACATAAAGTGATTCACAGTATTCTGAAGTCACTTGCGTGTGTACTTAAACTCTGCTGCTTGTGATTCTAGCATATGTGAGATTGGCTAAATAGGCTTCCTGGCTATGCTGGAGAAAAATGCGGCTGTCCAAGCTGTAGCATTATGAGGTGGAAGCAAATATGCTGCAAAAATGAAACAGTAAGTGATGATGTGAATTCAGTAGTCTCATTGATATTTTAATTTATAAATTGATGTGTATGTATACATACACTCCCTGTCAACTACTTTACATGGTGCTTCAGCAAAGTTGCTAAAGTTCTGGGTTCCTGGGCAGGGCAAGAGACCAGTCTCATGTCTGTTCTTTTTCCGTGTTCTTCCCTAATCAGTTGTAAAAGTGATTAATAGAATAGAAACAGTGAAATCTGGAAAGCAATATTAGGTGGTCATGTATTGCTATTGTCTTCATTTCATTAAGATTCAGTAATTGTACCTCCCTTCGAAGCTTCTTACCCCTACTTCTGTCAGATGAACAGGTGTAGATGACGTGAGATTTCTAGGGCAATGTGCAAGGGACCTGTTTCCATTGGATCCAGTGCATTTCCTTAAGGCTTTAAATATTCTCAGATGGTATGCATCTCCTTTAAGAGACTCAGTAGTGTACTATGATGAACTGAGCCATCTGGACCCAGCAACCTCCTCAGGTTCCTACAGTGACCAGAGCACTGTAGGATGTGTGGGCTTACGTGATTGCTGGCAGATCGTACACATGAAGAAATTAAGATTTCTACTCTTTAGTCACTAAAAATCACTAAAAAACAGGGTTGCTTGAATATTAATGGGGCATCTAATAACAATGGCAATATACCCACAGGAAGCCCATCTCCCACAACATGAGGACTGTGAAAGACCCAACATACCATCTCATGGCAACATGGTCCTCCTTGGCAGCTAACACATCCAGAGATTGCTTTGACTTTTTTAATGGCTCTTTCAAGCCCTTAAGCTGCCATGCATTTCTTCCCCAATTGTAAGTCTCCTGCGTGTCCAGGATGGGATTCTGTCTATAGAAAGGAAGAAAAATAAAAAAACTATGGAAATTTCTTTAGCAAGCTTTCTCTAGTGAATTAACATTCTTTGCATTTGTGGAAAGGCTGATACAGTATGCTTCATTGATACTGACAGGAATAAGAAACATTATGCGCATCTGTATCTTTTGCATCTATATGAAACCTGGAATAGAAATTTCAGCACTAAACAGCCTAAAAGAAAAAAAATCTATAAACTGAAGAAAAAATCCTCACAAAAATAGCATGAAAAAATATCTGTATCACCTTGCACAATTGTCAAATTATAAGAACAGTCACAAAGGATGTAGGATAATTCATCGAATGGACAAGTCACAATACACTTACTCCAAGGGCAGGATGTCTTGCTGGATAAAGCAACTATCACTTGCCTTTCAGGTCTCTGGAACATCATCACCTCGTCTTTTAAGTGAAGACAGTTGAGCTGTCTGAAAGTTGACCACATCACAAAACTAGGAAAGCTTTGCAGTATTTGGTGTAATTGATGTGTTTGGGTGAGGTCAGAACTGAGTAAGCATGATGAGTGAGTCATTTGTCGCTGAAAAGAGATTCCAGTGGGAAAGTAGAAATGTGTGCAGTGGGACAGTAATGGGGAATTAACATTACAGCTCTCTGCTTTGTACCTGGCTTGTATATAATTTGAAAGCTGCTGTCTGTGTATAAGCTTCAAAATCCTTAGGCTTACACTGTCCTTTCAAAGGAATATGGGTTAGCAGCCTGTTTGTTGGAATATCTGTTAAACTTTAACAGATGAGTCTCTCTCTAGCCAAGCAGTAAGTTCATTGGCAGAGCAGTAGAGGGAAATTCTTCCTGAGATAGTCTTCATTTCACTTGTTACATAGTAAACAGGGTTGCCTCGTTTATTTCCTACTACTGTGTCTGTTACTGACATAACCTTTAGAAGGTGAAATATTCATGTGAAATATAAAAACAAATTAGTTTGTAATTAGTTTCAGATCTTGATGTGAATAACTAGAGTCTCTTGAATGTACTAACACATAATGATTGAGCTCACTGAACTTAATGTTATGTGTTCAGTCTAGTCAGACCAGTGTATATGTGCAGCGTGCATATCTGTAGTGTGAAGTTCTTGCAATAATAATGGTAAAATGCCTCACTCTTTTCTCTCTGCCTTAGCTTGGATAGTAATTATTCTATACTATATTTTGGTTATGATACTTAGCAGACCAGTTCTGACATTTCCACATCTTAATCATTCAAAACAAACACATGAGAAGTAGATGATGGTACATGAATTCTCAAAATCAGGACTGCTGAGCACTCTACACTGGATAATTTTAACACAAGGCAGAATGGTGACTATCCTTCTTCCTGATGCCATTGCTCAATCCTCAAGCATCATGCAACCCTTTGCTGTGCTCCACATACGTTGTATCTGTTTCATAGAAAATTGCTGAACTGGAAAATGCACAACTTGCAGAGGTGAGGGCAGGCAGAAAGAAGAATTCTTAAAGAGGAAGCAAAGAACGCCTCCGTGCGTTTCTTTCACTGTTCTATTGCCATCATGCAATCACATGGACCTTGTGCTCCATTAGAGTAACTGCTTTGTAACGCATACAAAATGAGTAGCTTTTTGAAAGACAGTTTTATAAGAAAACCTGCATTGCATTGTCAGCTTGCATTGTAGTAAAAGCCAGGTAGCCAGGAGGACCTAAGCAGTGATGTTTGGTGCTGGTTTCCCTCCTTGTCTGCCTCTCTCCCCCAGCTGAGACTGTTTCCACATCCTATGGGAGACCATTCAAGCAAGAATGCCTTTTTAACTGTCATTCATGGAAAGAGTATTAGGCTGCGTATAGCTGGACTGGCACACTCTCTGGCTGAGCCTCACTGATCAGCTGAATTGTTTGAGCCAGCTATTTCTTACATGCAAACAGGGAGAACGTGTTCAGACAGTACAGTCACCCTAGAATGGCATGCAGGGATTTAATAAAGCGCATGCATAGGACGGCCTTTTTAATCCTTTAGGCTGTTTCTACAACAGAGCACGTTCAGGAATGATGAAAAATGGCTCTTAGTCTTTCACTGTGTGAAGAAAGAATTTTAGAGTACGTTGGGGTTGCTGTGTGTTTATATTTTCTTTATGTTAATACCCCTATTGAAGTAAAAGGTTTCTTTTAACCTTTTCCTGTAGATGAACAACAGTCCCACGTAGAACACTTGGTTAAATGCTTCCTGACTTTTTTAGACTGAGCACAGTGTAGTGACTAATGACCCTACAGTAACAATTTTATGTACTCTGGTAGCAGTATCTTTGAGAAATCAATATTAATGTGACCACAAAATACACAGTGATAATTGCATTTAGGAGCACCTGTCTGTCATCTGAAAATACAGGAAAGGATACTTCATCTGTACTCTAAGTAAGCAAAAAGGTTATTGAAAAGCTCTCTGGAAATAGAGGGACTATTGATAAAAAATATTTTGTTCATACTCTTCATAGCTGGGATTTCTCATTAACGTATGTAGTATTTTCTCTTAAACAACAACCACAAGAAAAGACAACATGATATTCTGAAGAATATATATCTGAGGTAGAGATGCATTTTTGATCTTATTGATTTAAAACAAAATACACTGACAGCAGAAAGACTTGCAGCTGAAATATCATGATTGCTTCTGTGGTTTAGTAACACTGAAAAGTAAGAACTGCCAGTAATCACAACAGCTCATGGTGGAGTTTTGTTATTCAATTCTGGTTTTGTTGAGATGCAAAAAGAATGAAAAAATACTTCCATGTATTTGCTTTTTAGTATATTAGAACAGTTTAGCTTCACAGCTGTCTGGTTGTCTTTGTTCATAGCTGGTGAGTTCATTCAGGACATATAAAACAGTTCATTGTGAAAGTGGAAGAATTTGTTTATTCTTTGCCAAAATAAAGCAAGAAAATCTGGTATTTTCAAAATAAGTAATAATAAAGTTTATATTAAAATTGAACGTAAAAGTACCAAATGGCAGACGTAACCAGCTGCATTCAAGTACTTAGAAGAGAAATGCACCTTTTCCAGCAAAATGTATAGAGTTACATTTTGATAATTTGATCCAAACCCCATACCTTTTATGGGAAGTGAAGCACTGGAAAACATTATTAATTAATATGTCCAACTCAAAGTTATGTTCAGTATTTTATTTTACTGACAAACATTGTTGTTCAAATGTTTTGAACATTAAATCAATCCTTTAAACAAATTACAGTAGCCAATCTCAACTGTGCTGCTTCTGTGGGAATGTTAATCTTCTGTTGAGTAAAGGGAAATGTATTTATTTGGAGACTGTGTGAAAAAAACCGAGAGTGAGAAGTGGAAAAAAATAAGAGAAAGTGAAATATAAAGAATGGAGTGTCAGTTCATTTATTAAATTAATAAGCAAGTTTTGCTGCCGGTTTCTCCATTTTTATTGAAACCTTCAAATAATATTCCTTATATTGGCCACAGTCTTACATGTTCAGTAGTTCCTTGTCCAGCAATGCCAGAAATTAAGCAGAACCATGAGGATAACTTTTCCATTCTTTAATTTAATTTTTAATTTCAGCATACTTTTCACACACTGTTTTTGTTCTGTCACAGTAACTAAGAATGTCAAAAGAAGTAACAAAACTCCCCTGATTCATGTCAGTGCTACCGGGAGTGCTTTTAAAGAACTATTTATCTGAAATCACTTTTTGCTATTAGTTAGGCTAAGGTTCATATCATCAATTATTATTAATTACCCTAGATTTATCAAATTATAGGAGCTGATCTGACTTCTCACTGAAGAGAATCGGCATGGAAAAGGCAGCCTCTGCTTCCCCATCCTTTGGCTGAGGTCCGCAGCTGTCTGTGCATTGACTAGCACAATAACACTCAGGTGTGCCTTTGTTGACTGGCAATTTATTTTAAGAGTTGAATCGATAGGAAAATTATTTTGATTGACTCCAGTACAGAGTCTGCTTTCATAAGTGTATGGAATATCTTTTTATTTTATACTCCTATTTTGATTTATACCATTCCTTTAGATATGCCTGCTCATTCTAACACTTTTGGCAGTACCATATCACTCTACCAGTAACCTAATGGCTCTTTGGACATCCAAAGGAAGGATCACAGCATTCATTCCTACCAGATGGCCCAAAATCCCAGACAAGTGGCTGCACTTGTTTGATTCTACACTGTGTGCACAACTAAGTCCAACAAGTCAGACTAATGCTTACAGAATTGCAAGATTCAATGGGGACACTCTGTAGTTCCTTGAGTGTTAAATAATTAAGGTGAGCAGCAAATACTGTGTGTATACCCAGAAAACTTCCAGTGTGTGTACTGCATCTCTTTCTGTGGAGGAGGATTTGCTTCAGTTATGCATTCTTTAAATGAAAGTGAAATGTCACCTGCCATGGTACGCTCCTTGTTTAGTTCTCTCCTACAGTTTCTAGTGCAATGTTCTACATCAATTAAAAACAGATGAGAGAATGGTTTAGCTGAAGAGTTTGTTTCCTTGTAATCAACTGCAAAAAAAAGACCAAGGTCATGTAGCAGATTTCTTCTTCACTCTCACTTAGCAAAGAAGGCTGTGTGAATGCAAATTGCTTTATTGGTGGAGGGAATTAAAATTATAAAAAGCTAGGCTTAAAGAAGTGCAAAATCAGGACTGTGTCGGAACAGGGACAATATAATTGTGGTATGGATTCCCATATGGGACTAAATTATCTAGATTTTAGTAATGTCAGCAGTTCTGTGTGACTGCTGGAATGCAGCCAATGTGCCACATTTGCTTCATTTTTTAAGATGGTTCTGATTCTACACAACTTTAAATATGCAGAACGCTAAATTTGCTCTAGGTGTCATAGTGGCACTTCTGTGCTGAATAATTTTGCATGCTAGTTTTATTTAATAGAAACATAAAAGTAGCCTAAAATCTATCCTAATCCAAAGTAAAGTTACAATCATTTTGATCCAGTTTACAGTGTCTTCAGAAAAAGACTGTTTATTTCTATGGGTACATATCAAGGTTGTCTCCCTTTAGAGTGCATTCCATTCAGTAATACTGTTTTGTAGCAACTCAATAAAGCTGATAGTTTTTCTGGGTAATTACCCGCAGCCCCCTGCAGGACAAATTAGCATTCATGACCTGAATAATGCTTACTAGAAAGAGTTCAATGGAATTTACTTAATCAGAATCATTGCTTTCTCATGGCTACACTATTTTTAACTTAGTCCCTATTGTCTGCTAATAGCAAAAATCCTGTCAGTGCCAGGGCCAACTTGGCACAGGGTGTATAAGGAGAGAAAGATTATCCTCCTCAAAGCTACACAGCGTATTTTTAAAGCTTATGGACTGTATTCTTCAGTCTTTACTCAAACCCTGCTTAGGTAAAAGTGCACTGAAGTCAGTGGGAGATTTGCCAGATGACAGAGCATTGAATCAGACATTATGAAAAGAAGTGTATATATGTTTGCTATGCAGTCTGATTTATAATTTCTGCTAACCATGAAAGGCTGCTGAAGAGGACTTTCAAAGGTGATTTTTCATTTCTGGGCTTGTGAGAGGAGGAAAGTTCCTGCCTGTTTCAAGTCATTTTGTAGGGTTGTTTTTTTTTAATTACCTCTGATGCTTTCCAAATTATATAAAATATAAATAGCTGTTCCTTTGATGGTTTTGATGGTTTGTGTTTTGCCTTCCACTTCCTAAGACTGTGTAGCATGTCAAGGTTAGTACAACACAGGTGAGCCTTACAATGGCTTAACCAGATGCTCACTAAAGCAGACTAGGAGGATTGGAGAGAATTTCTGAAATATTACAGAAATGAGATGCATTAATTCAGATACACACACAACCACAGCTACCAATACAACCAAAAAAATTACACAGCAGGAAAGTTATGTGAAGTTGAGCTGCTGCTTCCCATGAAAGAAGTCATGTTTTAGCTGTGTTGTACTTACACGGTATATCAATCACAGTAATAGGAAATAAGATTTGGACTTAATTTGTATGGAATTCAAACGTGTTTTGCAAGTGTTGTTTGTCCAGTGGCTTGAAACTATGGCCACTTGACTTTCAGTTCCTGGCCAAAGCTACGGTGTTAATGAAATGTGCAGAATTGTAGTCCTTTGGTGTCCTGTGACTTTTTAAGCAAAGGTCGTTTACTGTTCTCAGTGTGCGTTTGCGCATTAAGATGTAGCTAAAAGCAAATTTTAATGGCTGATTTAATGGCCCTTAGATTGACACTAGGGATTCTGGAAATACGGAAAACCTTGATATGACTCTTCAGGGCAATTGTCTCAGTCAAAGAGGGTATATGAATGAGTACCAATATTCTACACACAAAGAGCATTCAGTACACCAAAAAACCCGAGAAGATCTCCACTTTGGAGGCTCTCTTCAGCTCAACCAACAGGATTCAGAATAATCCCAGGTGAGATTAAGCAAGCAATGGGACAAACAATAAAAATGGTGTGAACAGTTGAGTAAAGAGAGACTCATTGAAGCCAATTTTATTCTCAGATGTGTGTTAGCACAATCCAGTTCAGGATGATCCTGACTTACTTGTTTTTTGTAATTGTCAGGAGGTGCTGCTCTGTGAGGAATGGAGTAATAGCATTGCAGCCAACAGTACATTTTATTGTTCATAGGTGCAAAAAAGGGAGTTGTCCTTTAGATTTGCATTTCTTTTACTGTAGCAGTAGAGACTACCCCAGGATGTTGCAGGCAGAACATTTCCTTTCTGCCACCACTGAAGTAATATAGTCTGCTCAAGTAAAACAATTGTTTCCTCAAAGAGAGTGAGTGCTTCAGTTTCAAATGCATTAGATGAAATAACAGGTTAATTTATTTTAAATGAGTATCATATTGTTTATTTGAAGAGGAGATGTAATTACAATGGAAAGCTTAACACTAGCAGAATTTACAAAGAAGTCTTAGTCACTAAGGTGGAGTTTGTGAAGTCTGTTTGGCTCTGGTTTGAGTGACTCATTCCCAAAGGAGACTGTGAAGCCTTCCTCTTGGATAATATAACCCTATCCCACACCCATCAATTATTTAAAACTTTTCTGGATCTTCACATCAATCCTTGAATTAAATCTTTTGCAAAAGAAGGCTGAAATCAGGTTCTAAAATTCTAAATTGTCAAGTTCAGGTTTTACATTTAAAATTCCTTTAATAGATTCATCTAAATTTGAGTCTAAATGTGGTTTCCCTCAGATTTATTGCTTTATGCAGAGAAGTTTTGAGAGACTATCACAATTGGAAAGAGTTTTGTTGTGAAAATACTTCTTAGGAACTCTGAATTTTGCATTTCCATCAAAGTGACTTCTCTTATCAGTAATCCAGTAAACCAGGGCTACTAGACAGAAAAAAAAGTGTGTAAGACAGCTTCATAGGAATCAGTTCTGCTGGTTTACAGCAGTATTTTCTAACTTTTTGCTTTAACTTCTGCTTTTTTTATAAAATGTTGTTAAATCAGTCTTTCACACAGATTCTTGGGCAACATGGTGTAGTGCAAGATGTCCTTTCCAACCCTAACCATTCTATGATGCTATGAGTCAATGATATTGACAAAAATTGTCATCTATAATATAATGCACTTTACATTATTTTGATTTCTAGTTCATACTATTCTGGTTCACATGGCTAAAAGAAAACCTTAAACCATTTTAAAAGCAATTTTTAGAAGTAAAACAAAGCCAGCAGATTGGCAGGCTCCTAGAACCTCATTTTTTGTTTAGTGCCAATTGTAAGAACAGGTCACACATGCAAAACATTAAGTCAAAGCTCAAACTCATTTAGGAAAATAATGAACTTGATCAACCCCATCAGGGTTATTTGCTGAAGACAGTGCATCAGACTTGTAGACATTTTGGAGGAACAAATAATGAAACTTCAGCCATTTCAGATATTCTGTTTATTGACTGTGGATTCAGAGAAGGGGATATTGCTAGTGTTTAATATAAACCAATTCTAATTCTTCCATAGAATCATAAAATAATATAATGGCTTTGGTTGGAAGGGACCTGAAAGACCTAATTCCAATGCCTCTGTCATGGGTAGGGATACCTTCCACTAGACCAGGTTGCTCAAAGCCCTGTCCAATCTGGGCTTGAACACTTTCAGGGATGAGGCATCCATAACAGGGCCATGTTTGTCTGATGTTGGGGGTCCCAGAGCTGAATGCAATACTCCAAGTGGGGTCTCATGAGAGCAGAGTAGAGGGGGAGAATCCCCTCCTTGCACTTGCTGGCCATGCTCCTTCTAATATAGCCCAGGATACAGTTTGCTTTCTGGCCAGCTCACATTTAAACCACATCAACCAACACCCCAGCTTCTCCTCAGAGCTGCTAAAAATCCATTCTCTGAACAGCCTGTATTTGTGTTTGGGATTACTCTGAACCAGATGCAGGATCTTGCACTTGGCCTTGTTGAACTTCATGAAGTTCACATGGGCCCACACCTGAAGCCTGTTAAGGTCCAGACATCCCTGCCCTTCATCGTGACATCCACACCATGCAGCTTGGTGTCATTGGAAAAGTGCTGAGAATGCACTTAATTCCACTGTCCATGCTGCTGACAAAGATCTTCAGTAGTTCCAGTCCCAAACCAACCCCTGGCAAATGTCACTCGTCACCGGTCTGCACTTGGACATCAAGCTGTTTGCTGTGACTCGTTGAGTGCAACCATCCAGCATATTCCGGCCAGATACAGATGCACAGTGCAGAATGCTTCATGCAGTATTCAGCAATATCTGTCTTTATGGGATCGTAGTTCTTTGCCCAACAATTGTTTATTCATTCTAACTCAACAGCAGTTAGAAGTCACCCATAGAAACTCTGAATGCCTTGACAGCTATTAAACTTGCAGTAGCACTGATAACTGTTAGAATTTCTTTGATGAAATTCCTAACCCCATTTTGCCTAGATGCACTGACCTCTTGAATTACATTAAAAGTTCCCTGCTACTTACAGTTTGTGGATTATCAGACTACCTATATTGGTCTTGAACTGAGGCAGCAGTACTCTTATGCAGTCAGTGTAAGATCATAATTCTCAACTGTAGTCATGTACAAAGCACAGATTTAAAAAACTTCTTAACCACCTCAGAAACATTTACAATTCCAAGAAATAAGGAACAAGAAGGTATCAAAAATACAGCATTTTTAACTTGTAAATTACTGCAGTAGTTTGCAAATACGTAAGAATTAAAGCCCTTCTCTCTGACATATGCCAATCCTGGTTAAATTCAGTATGCTAGGTGGAGATAAGGGACTGGTTTTGCTTTTCTCATGAAGGAACAGGAACAGCAAGAGCACTGTGCTGGCTTCTCAGGCAGCTAAAGCCTGGGAACTGAGATACAGCTGCTTGATTAGAAGTGAATAACTGAGAGATTGATATGACTTCAGTCTATCTTGCACCACAAGGTGTAATAGCATCTGAACAGATTGAAGCAAAAATTCCATTGCGAAGACACTGTTGTGTTTGCTCTGCATTTCAGGAGACAAGTTGACAATATCCTGCTATCCAAGTTGACCAAGATCAGAAATAGTCCAAAAGGTAACGTAATATTTGATAGTGAGCAGAACTATTCATCACAAACCAGAGTTATGCTGTTCATTTATTACTGTATGTAAAGGAGTGGGAATTTGTACAAAAGAGATATTGAAGAAGAATCAGGCCTTGGAGGCTTGGGGATTTATATTGGCGAAACCAGCAACCTGCAAGTAATTTATTTGTCTTTTCCTTTCCACTAAATGTGTATGCTTTTTTCAAGAGGGCACTAGCATCCATGTCTATCAGTTTTTTAGGAAAAATATGAATGATCATTACTAAAATGCTTAGTTTATCTTGAACAGTAAGCAAATATTCTGCTGTTATGCGCGTGAAACAGTTTAATATTTTACCTCCTAAATCAGTGGGAGACTTAAAAATAAATATTCAGTAGCTCTCTAACAAGTTTGTTAAACACTTTTACCAGCTAAAACCTCAGCAAAGAAGTGATGTTCTGACTCTGATGTTCTTCATAAAATATTCCCTGAACCTTTGACAATTCTATGCATTGCAGAATGACAGGACATGGTCCTAATAGATTGAATGGCTTTATTTAGACTTCTATTACTGCTGTGTGGACATACGGACTCCTGCCTCCAAGTAGTCATGATGCCAGCTTCTTTATTTCCTTGTGGTTGTCTCTGCAAATGGGAATTTTCACACCCTTTACCATACGACTGTTCATGCTTCAGAAGACATGGAACTAACATCCAAAAATGTCTTTTTTTAGCCTCCTTTTATGTCTCTTTTAGCATTTTTTACTGTGATAACACGCAACAGTGCTGAGGTTTTTCACTGGCATTTTTGTGCTAGTTGTGGTAACCAGTATGATTGCACACAAGCACTTCCTTTCTTTTGTCCAGATCACCACTGTTACGTGGGAGAATAGTCACAATCTTGTGCAGGGCTAAAGCATCCGTCAGAGGGGGTGATGATGGATGGAGCTCTACACACTAAATGTTGTATTTGCAGTGGTGAGTGATTTCTGTAACTCATCCTTTCCAAAGTGTGTTATATTTGGAAGGCTTGTTCTAGCCATTAATAAACTTCATCGGTGTATGTGCATTGTTAAGATTTATTTATATTTTTGTGAATGTCTAAAGACATTTGAGTGGTTTTTAACAGAAACAAATGCTTTAGATTTGCAGACAGACTGACATAAGATTATCTTTGAGAAAAAAATTTATAAGTCAAGCAGTGTAGTACATCTTCTATAATATTTGAGTGGGAGCTTTTTATCAATAATGTAGCTTTGCCAAACACAGAAGTATGCTGGAGACCATGACCTTTGGAAAATAATGTTTAGTGACATTAATCTACATCTAATAGAGGGTTTTGTATCATCACTTTAGTTTATATCTGCATTATTGTAGCACATAGGCTGTCACCTGCATTTATATAACATGAGACTGATTATTCCTTATCATGCTCAAAATGCAGACCTCAGGGAAGAGTCATTTTGGACCATTGCCAGGGGTATGTGTAACATGTTACAAGCAGAGCACTGCTTTTAAGGCTATCTAGTGCAATTTGCACTCTTTGTATCTTCAGTATGTCTTATGCTTGACAAGATAATTGCTCCCCCTAACACACATCCTAGAACACATTCATTACACACCCATTGTACTGACATATAGATACAGATATTGGTGAAGGAATGTAGTTGATATTCTTTATACAGTATGATATATGTAGAATATATTTTCATAAGTAAACTAGAAGTTAACAATTGTAATAAACCAAAGATGAAGAAATTGAATTGAGAACCTTGCATGTGTAAGTGTCCCACTTATCAGAGAAAACAGAATGCTTGATTTCACGTAAATGACTTTAAGGAAGGAGTACTGGAATATAATTTCTGAGTGGTTTATTGTTTGTTATTATTCTATACATTAGATACAGAGATAATTTACACCAAAATATAGAAAGTAATCTGTCTTTGAATATTTGTAAGTGACAAATTATATAGCAGCCTCATTACTGAGCCTTAGTTCAACACACTTCAGAAAATATGCGAAACTTTATTTTAAATTAATTTTGTTAATTTGTTTCACCTAAATTGGTAGGGAGACTAAGTTTGACTAGGATTATAAGATATTATTTGTTAAATTTACTCTTTTGCTATCACAGTTACTTGATTACTTTGTTTTTATCTTTTTCTTTGGCAGAGACTGTAGTCCATATCTTTATGACTCACAAGCAAAAAAACGGGCTAGATGTCTCATATTGGACTTTCCATCCTTTATTCTGGAAATTCTATGTGGGTCTTAATTTTCATGCCCCTAATAGAGGGTGCTGGTCCTTTGATATGATAGTACATAATATTAGTAGTACATAACTTAAATATTGTTAAAATGTTATAGAAGATCAGCTGTGCTGCCACAGTTCCTGTCTATTTCTTAAACGGTAGTTTTTATCGAGTGATATAATTAAAGAAGATCCCATTATGGCAGCATCTAGATCTCTCATTCCAGTTTGGTGAGAACCATCTATATGACAAATAACAGGGCAAAGCTGGTCGTGCAGAAAGGACTTGTTCCCTTTAACCTCTGTGATGAATCATGTTAGGTAAGCTGTGAGCTGCTCTTCCTTTGTAAAGTAGTTCACTTATATCCAGTCATGACAGTATAGCTGGTAGGAAACATTATTTTACATTATTTCCACAAAAGTAGGTTCAAGTAATGTGAAATAAACATATATCAAACAGAATACTGTATGGTATTGTTCTACTGAAACTCATATTGTGCAATTCTGAATGTGGATGGAAAGAAACCTTTCTTCAAAAACGGCTGTATTTGCCTGTGAGCTCTGTTTGGCAGTTATAGGAATTATACCTTTGCTTGGTGGCCTTGATTTGTAGCTGCAGCTAAAAGCAGCTCTGTTCACTGAAGGTCATTTTTATTCTCTCTTAAACCTAATACAGCATGTATAAAATCAGTGGCCCAACATACTCAACAAAATTTGTGTTACAGAAAGGAGTTCCCAGCCAAGCAACTGCTTTTCAGGCCTTGCATTTACAACACCAGCTGTAACAACGAGTAAGTGTGTTCAGACACCATTCTGCTCACTTAGTGCTACTGAGTGGCAGGGCCATGGTGAATGATGGAGGATTTTGAGGGTGCATTACATCAGTCCAGCCAAAAAAGTCTGGCTAAGCACAAAGTGAAAGTGAAAGGTTGACGTTCTGGCGCAGTGACTCCATGCTCGGCTCTGTTCTTTTAAATCCATATATAGAATAGAGAGCAATGGAAACTTGGGGGGAAAGAATATGTTTCTTACATTTACGATGAAGTCCATGTGTAAAGAAAAAGCTTTGCAAAGACAAAGAATAGTTAATCATTTTTGGTTTCAACAATGGCATCTTTAGGTGGCTGCTTCTTTTGGCCATTTCCTTAAAACTAGATCCTTTTTCTGACTGTTTATGTCACTGAAGTTACTGCTCTACTTCCTACATATGCAGTCAACTGGATTGTCCAACACACCCTCTTTGTTCTGGGCCTTCAGCTGAGTTTGAGAGAGGATGTGGTTTTCTTCAAATTTAAATTTACTCATTCTAGCCACAAATACTTTTTAGTCTATCACTAATGATTCTTTCCTAACCCGAAAAGTAATTTTTTTCTGCATTAAAAAGTGATTTAAAATTATATTCTTGACAGAAATCTGAATTAATGGTAGCTCCAGTGAAGCTGAATGGAAATACTGAGAGTTCACACGCACAAATAAGCAACATGTGGAGGTTTACATCCACAGACTATTGATGTGTATTAACTGTCTATTTGTGTGCACTTAAATTGACAAATCCAGGTTAGGTTAGCCTGGAAAGGATAAGGTTCCAGAGAACTTTCTTAGTGAAATTTGGGGCTGTGAGTAACACTAACTAATTTTTTATTTTGCTAGCTGGAGTATTTCTCAGTTATAGTACAAAATGTGTTATAATTCTACACTGACAACAAAGATCTGGGAATATACAAATAGTTCAGTACTGCAGTTTGCGTGTGCAGTAGTTTTTGTGGGACAAGTTAGGTATAAAACTGGTCAGTAACACTGCAAAGGTAGGTAGCTGAATTACATGTGCAAATTGCAGTAATTATACATGAAAATTAAGACTGTGCCACAAATTTCTTTTTGTACATGTAGATGCATGCATGAATTTTAGAAAATCAGTCCAGAGAATTTAAAGCACAAATGAGCCACATGGATCAGTAAGAAAACAGCCTGAAAATTCTGCTGTGTATGATGTCATCTCTTCGCTGTAGGTCAGAAATAACTTCATGCTGTTAATTATAGGTATTTATCATAGCTCATATGATTTTGTGGAGTCTTGTCAGTGATCAAAGGTAGTTCTTTGGACGCCTGTCATCAAGTGAGTTAGTAATTGTAGAATAGCTTATTTACTGAATCTAATATGCCATTAAATAGACTCATTTTCCCTTTTTCAGCAGTTAATATTGTTGATAAAAGGACAGTTCTATTTTAGTAAAGTTGATTTGTTGCAGTCAGGTATAATAATTATGTACTCTTATGTATACTATATGTGCATTAACACATGAAAGTTATATTACAGCAACTTTAAAAGTCTGTCTGAAACTGGTAATAGAAAGGGAGATATGAATTAGGTGAAATGGCCTATGGAAATAAATGTAACAGGAAACAAATATCACAGAAAAATAAGACGATGAAATCACTATCATATTTGGTTACAGTGTGCCCAGACTGATTCTTGAAATTATTGTAAAAACAAGCTGAAAATCTAGACTTCAGATAAAAATATACTGCATTTGAGATATGAGAACTGCGTTTATAGATCCTAATGAATACATGGAATACAAAACCAGAAAAGGATTTGAACTGAAAGCGAAGTAAATAGAGCTAATATTAGGTTGTATTACAGGTGGGAACTTTTTTTCTTCCTGTTCTTTGAGCCTGAAAGTACATTTTTTCTAACCTTGCACCTGGATTCAACCTACTTTCTTTGAATTGACTTGTGTTCTGCCTGGGAAAACCATTTATGTAAAGAATGACCTCTCTCCGGGTTTTGCAGCTTGTTTGTGGTGTTAGATGAGTGTGCCAGTTCAGAGCCCTCTGTTCGGTGTTGACTAAGACCTTGAAGAGTTCTTCAGGCCCACTAGGATACAGAAGAGCCTATTGAGACTGTCAGCCTTTTTTCCTGCCAGCTACTTTTTTTATTAGGCTGATAAACTCCTGAATTGTTGAAAAGCAGCTGCTCTGAGGAGGATTTAGCTAATTCTCAGGGCGCTTCTGGGTGTGTGGGAGATATATTTATGTCTGGACTATAAAGGTCCCTTGCATTGTTAGACCTAGGTGACCTCTTTCTAGATCAAAAAGAGGTTGCTGGAATGCAATTAAAATGCAGTGTTACTTTCTTGTAAAGCCCCGGTAACCCAATCAGCAGTTCTCTTCACCCATCTTTTCGTCAGTTTCTCTGCACTTTGAGATTTTATTCCTATTTCAAGCTTTGACTGTGCCATAATTTGGTTTTACCTTATTGAAAAAATGCCTTAGATTATATTATTAAAAGTATCTTTAAAAAAAAAGAGAGAAAAAGTACAAAAAAACAGTGTCCTGTCTTTTAACAGTTCTGCAGAGGTTCAAGCTATTAATTTTCACATATTGCTCAAGTAAGCAGAACTACGTGCATTTGATTTTTTCCTTAATAATCTCAGATGTAGTTTTGTTGTAATGTAGTACACAATTCATATTGATTAACATGTCTGTGAGATATGCATTTTACAGACACATTCCAAAGTGAAGCATGAAATCGAACTGTAAATAATTACATTTTTTAAAAGGGTGAGTTTTTTTAGTTCTGTGGCAAAATTTGTACTTACTGAAACAAAAGTTTGATTAAAACGAAAAATAAATTTACATTTGTAGGAGTTTCAGCACTGTTGTTTGCAATTTGTTATATGCCTTTACCTGGCATGCTATTTCACCCTTCATGACACACATCAATACGTTCTTTATGTCTGGCTATTACCACTCATTTAAAAATCTATTTTACATGATTCTTTCAGCCAAAAATGGACCATAATGACATAGAATAGAGCCTGTGCTTCATAAATTCTCCAGGAATCAATACTTTGGCTGGGAATTTGTCAGTCTCACAAAGCTATGCATCATTAAACTTTACTATTATTACAGTGGACTCTGCTTCAAAGTTCACTACCTAGCTGATATTGGATGAACCCATTTAAAACAAGGAAAAGATATGAGACACAAATACTTCTATACTGACATATATTTATCCAGATAATGTTTAATTTATGAAATATAAGTAGCTCTTAAGCTGCTTATTGGTTTATGGGCAAAGTTCAGCAATATCATCGTTAAAGATTATATGCTGATTACAAGTTATTGGCAAATGACTTTAGACTGAATCCATTCAAATTATTTCAAATATGACTTATTCTGCCCATAGGATCTTATACATTAATCACACAACAGTGAATTTATGAGCACAGACAGCCATTTGAATTCAGTACCCATATCCAGCCAAACCACATTAGCAGGAGATTTTACTGCTGTTAGATATAAACAGTTCTTTGTCACTGTACACATGTGTAATACTGGGTTTTCTCAGTAAAAAGATAGGTATTTGTGCAAACAAAAGTATTTGTTACACACTATTGATTATGTGGTATGCATTGGTACTTTCTGTGAAATATTTTAGCTCTTTTACTGAACAGTGGGGACTTTTACATGGCTTCCAAACAGAATAACAAGTAAACAATGAAATTCAGGAATTTATGGATGACACTTAGGTGAAGAATTGTTTATTTCTATCACTCAAAATAATCTTGAATACTGAAAACATATCTGCAAATCAGGATTAGGCTATAGAATATAACCCTTGTAGAAGGGTTATAAGGAGAATGAAAGCTCAGTTCAAAAGAAGATTACTTATTCCATAAATGAAGTGGGCTGTATAGACTGCCTGCCTCACACACTTGATTGACCAGTTCCTGGGTCTGTCAGACTGCTTTGGGTAGACTTCTGCTCTTTCACACTGCTCCTGACCATGGGCCAAATAACCATCTACTCAGCTGAGAGTACTCATGCTGGTGCCCATGGACATTTCACTGTACTTACCATGTGCAAGTACTTGAGAAAATACTTACAAGCCAGATTGACTAAGTATTTTCTCAAGTACAAGGATCAGGATTACGTGAATTTGTTTAAGGGACTCTTGGTTCTTCCTGCCAGAAAGAAATGCATGTTAAACGTGGATGCATGCAAAGCTCCAGTGAAATCACAAGCTTCTTAAAGTGCAAGTATTTTTGTTAGTCCCATGAGAAGTCACCTGCAGAAAGATAAAGGACAAAATCAATGGTTTGTTGGCAGACACACTCATGAGCACATGTCCTCTCTGTCTTCTCCTTGGGGTTGCCACACCTGCCTGTCTGCTGGGTCAGCATCATCTCTCACACTCAGGAGATCAAAAAAAGAGAAACCAAAAAGGAAAAGGGTCATTAGTTAAGAGGTGCAGGTGTGAAGAGACTTTCTAAACCATAGAGTTTGTGCACCTGCTCCAGGGTGCATTGCTGGGAATTGGGACAGGTGTGCTAACCTCCAAGCCTTGTCATGCTTGTGGGGATTGCTGGCTATGGACAACAAATGTTGTGTATATGCAGGACAAAACGCTGCCCTCACTGCATCTTTGCATTGTGATCCATTCCATTTGTGATCCCGGGCAAATTACAGTACTGTGATCATTTGCACAGCTGTAAATGATTTGCAAAATGAGCTCTGGTTTAAAGCTAGAGCAAATTCTGCATGTCTCGTATCGGCTATGAAACTCGCATTTTAGAAAATGTACTCCTGCTTTGATTACCTTGCCCATTTCTCTTCTTCTAAGTCATAAATACTGGAAAGAACAAAAAGTACCTGAGCAGACTGAAATATTGCACTCTTATTTACAAGACTTCCCTCAAATATGTTCATTTCAGTTGTTTCTTTAAACAGGTATTTGGTTCCTCTTACATACTCTTCCCCGAGTATATTGGGTTACTGGATTGTTTGCCAGTGTTTGATAGTATCTTACAGGTATCCACAAGATCAGGTTTATAATTCTAGGCCCAAGTTTATATGAGGATTTAGTCAGGTGCCAAAGTAACAGCGCTAGAATCCATGTTCCAATAGCACAATGTTAAAGATTCTGTTTGGAAATAATTGATGCTCCGCCAAAACCTACAGTGTACCTTATTTTGAAATGTTCTCGCAGCCAAAAACCAGACATATCTCTGATCTGTCATGTAGGCACTGTCTTTTTATATATATTTCTCTATACACAAAATACCTGTCATACAGATTTCTCATCACAGAGGAGAATATTTGAACTAAATGCAATTAATACAGTGGACATTGAAAGTAAAAGGGAGAAGAGACTGATACAAAAAGCGGATGACTCATAAAACAGGGTGCATGATGATGGAAGTTACCTAAGATTTTAGAGAAACTATTCAGCTTTTCATTAGAATTGAGTGCTTCCTCAGGGACACCAGCTACATGGAACTGGAAAGATAAACTTACCCATTCACACACAGTCCTATTCAAAACCTTTCATAGCATTTCCAAGTCGGAGGATATGAAAAAGATGCAGCTACTCTCTTCACTATTGTCTTAGTATTATTTCACTTATAACACACACTTACATGCCTGGTATTTCACAGATAAAAGGCAATCCAAAGCCTCTATCCTTGGCATTTTATAATCTAATCTAATCAGAACAAATCACATCTGAAGCAAAGCCACTATAAACATATCTATATCTCTTAGGGGGGAAAAAAAAAGTGTGGAAACAAAGGTTCTTCAGGAAATGGTTTGGTTTGGTTTTTGTCTGATTTTTGTTAGCCTAATTGCTTTAGTATTACTGGCCTGTTAAGGAGAACAGGGTGACACTGGGCTTTTCTTAAGCAATGATAAGAGCTGGAAAGGGAGGATAAAGAAAACTGAAGGAAGAAAATGAGTTGAAGGAGGAGGAATGAGGTCATTGGATGCACTAGGGAAATGTGGAAAGGGTTTGACTGAGATGAAGGCAGCAGCCTGGAAGAGAGTATGAATTTGCAAAGAAACAAAAGGAGCACAGCACAGGGCAGAGTCTGCAGAGTGAATGTGGAGTGTCTGGGGAAGCAATAGGAAGCCAGAAAGGAGATGTACAAGGATTAGATTCATTACAGGAATCCCTGAATGTGAAGAACAAAAATCACTGATTGTTTTAAAGAAACAGAAGGATGTTTTGTAAGGTAAGTGCTGGTTGATGTTTTGAGCTGAGAGTAAGAAAATGTTTTGCTAGCTTGATATATGTGGAAGTCTGTTGGATAGATTCTTCCTCCAAAGCACCTGTATAAATGGTGCACAACTATTGCTAAAGGCTTTAGGCTGAAACAGCAGACATGTCTGCATCAGCCTTTTGAGTCTAAGACGCTTTGTGACACATGCTGAATCTATTGTGGGAGAAGCCAAAAGAAACAACCCTGCTGTCCTTCCCATAGCCTACTCACCCATTTGGTCCCTAGCTGCCTAAGAGATGTGACTTTTGAAACCTACTGTGAAGATCACCTTTTTATGCATACACAGGTACAACCTGGCCCATTTGAACAGTAATACTAAGGTTCCCATAGATGTGGTGAAAGTAGAGTTTCATCTGGGCTGTCAGTGGCTACCAGTGTTTTAAAGTGGTTTTTCTTTAATGCTACTACACAGGGGATACTGATACACTTCAACTTGACTCCAGCATGTCTAGTTTTAGCTTTCTGCATCTATTGCAGTAGGCAGCCCTACCAATGATTCCTCATTCTTCCAAAGTTCAGAATTAGGAGTGATTTTTCAACTGTCTCCCTAACAATCTGTTGGGTTGACATTTGAGGAACATCTAGTGTATTTTAGGCAAATATAGTCTTACAGGAAATTGCTGCTGGACTGAAGGAAGAATAATTTTTGTAGAGAATTTTCTACATTAAATGCTCACTTGTGGTTTTAAGATTTCATATATTTGACATAACTATATATTTTGTTTCATAGGGTTTTGGAATCATTTCTTCTCAATCATATTTACTGTCCCTACAGCCTTGTTTTCTTCTGCAAGATACTTGTCTTTCAGGGTTTAGGCACCTGTTTCTATGATAAACCAAATTCTCTTTGCTTTCTCTCTTGTTTTGAATGCACTGGAAAAACTTTGAGAGGGAATTATAGATACTGCAATCTTTATGCAAACATCTGAGAATTTATAAATCCTTTTTAAAGTCTCGGTTAGTAAATAAGTGAATTTTTTCTCTAAAATTCATTAAAAGTAAATGGTTAGTGAAAACAATTCCTTCTCTAAATCCATAGTGCTTGAATTCCTCTCTATGCTGCCTTTATCATCCTTGCAGAGTTCAGCGATTACATATTTGACTTCAATTTACAAAAGCTTACCACAGGGGAAAAGGTAATATATTTGGTGTTTTGATATAATCTATTTTGTGAGTACTACTGTCAATATCTATAAACTTCTCTCAATACACCACACGAATGTTAACATTTTCCTTTTGACTATTATTACCTCTAAAGCAGCAAGGATGTTCAGGAAGGAAGAGGGAGAGGGATGTTTTCAATGACTTGCCCAGTACAGCCCAGGGGACTACAGATGTGACTAGTCTTATTTTTATATTTCTTGTAAAATTAAATGTTGACATAAGGTCTGAGGGGTTTGCATGAATGCAACAAAGTCATTATTAAACAGCTGGGATCTTGAATTTTTCACAACTAATTCCAGGGGAAAAAAATGAGAGCAGAGCTCACGTGATAGAGCATAATGAATAGTGCCCCTTGTTTTCTCAAGAGATTATTCTGCACTCTTGAAAAATTATCAGCAGTGGTAATTTCAGTGCTTCTTTCATTTAATACTTTTTGCATTATTCACATGAAGTCTGTAAAGCCATGTAACATGCACATTGATATCCTTTTTGCTATACCAGGTGTCAGTTTTATTGCGGAATATAAATGTGTGCTATACAGAGACCCATTTTTCTCCTCAGACAATAATGAGATATGTTTGTGTTGTTTTAAATAGCGTTGGTTGTATTAAAACATCTGGTTACAGAGAAGGTTTGTATTAAGCAAAGGGTTATGCCTGTCTGTCCTGGCATATTCAGGCCACAAGGTCCAATTTTGCATTAAGTGGGTGAATGAGGGGTGAGATGTCAAAGACAGGTGTCCCTGTCTGTGCTGTCAAATATTTAAAACCTAACATATGCTGGCAGACTCCAGTCAAACCCAGTAATGGACCAGGGCTGTGTAGTTAATGTATGTGCTAATTCCTTCCCCACCTCTTTGGTGCGTCTTTTATACATTAGTCCATAACCTTAACTGCCCTCCTCTGGTGGAGCCACTGGGCCTTAAGGAGCTACAATGCAAAAAGCTTTTGCTCTCCATGAAGGTGGAGGTTCTCCTCAAAGGCCCTGCACTCTCACTCATTTAAATAAAGCTGCATGAGCCGCCAACTTTGTGGTTCATATACTCACCACAATAAGCAGCTGTGCATGAGCAAGTGCGTATATGTTAAATGCATGTACACTCATTGACTAAAATTCAGAAAGTCTAGTAAACATCCTGTCATCCAGACTGAAGATAACATATAATTAACCTTTTTATACTACTACATGTGTCCCAGATTGTGGTTGCATCAGTGAACGTAGTTTCATTAACTCCTGAAAGAGTCCTGTTGAATCTCTTACCTTTTCATTAAGTGGGCAACTGAAGGGTCAGTATAAGTGAGAAGCCCAAGACAGGTGCTACTAATTGTGGAGTCAACTACTAGAAATAGATACTCCTCTGTCCTGGAGCAGGGAGGCAGATTGATGTTCACAGCTGTTTCTAATGCTAGCAAGCACTCTTACCACTAGCACACACCTTATTCACTAAGTGCTGCGTACAGAATATGGATAATGAATGGTTCGTGTTGTCAGTAAGACATCTTTAGCTAACATTAGTAACCACATTTCCAAATTTCTGTAAGGAAAGATTTGTCAAAGATTTGCAGACAAGTTTGCTTCAAAGCCCTTTCTCAATTTTCAAACTTACATTTCTTCTCAGTTTACTAAAATGGTGCAGGATGCCAAACTGCTATTAAAAATCCCAGAGGACTGGCAAGAAGCAGTCTATTTTTTTTTTATTATTTTTTTTTTGTCTGTCTGTTGTCAGTCTTTCTCTCAAGCATGGAGTTTCAGTGTTAACATTTGGAAAGCAAGGTCTCCTGATTACAGCTTGCTGGATTCCAGTAAAGACTTTGCAACTTTTCAGTAAAGCCCACAAAGTGTTGGAGGCAAGAGAGTACAATGCATCAACATATTTCAAATTTCATTCTCTCTTTTCAGTTCTTAGGAAAATGAAAATTACCTCCAAATTCTTGTCATATCCCTTTACACCTATTCTGTGTGTCTTGTACTCCTGCTTATCCATCCACGTAAGGGAACAAAAGCTAGCGCTGCTCACTCACTTCCTTGTTCCAGCTGTCCAAAATAAAGGCTGTACACTGAGCCAGGCTATTTCCTCACATCCATTTCTTTCTATGTAACTGGATAGAAAGAAGAAAGCACAATCCTGCCCTTTGTACCAGCACTCCTCTCCTTTCCCCAGATAGGCCCTGTACTTCTGTATCTGATTAGGACAGCTAGCAAGCCAAATGAGGGGAAAAAAATTACTTTCACAACTGCAAGAATGAAGCTTTTTGGAGCAAAGGGAGGAATAGTGAAGAATGATTTATTTCCTAGCAATGGAAAAATTTCATTTCTATGTCAATTATAGAACTAGAAATGACCACTGTAATATCCTATGTAACACAGACTGTAGACTGTCCCTGAACTGATCCCTCCTTAACTGCAATAATTTTTTCAGAAACCTGTGATCTTTTATTTTTAAAATTTCAATCTTGGAAAATAAGCTGCTATTGCATGTTATGCCTTATTCATGACTACACTAAAAAGTTCAATCTTGCTTTTAGGGTCTAGGGGACACATTTATACCCCTTAGGGGTACAGAGAACCTCTAATAAAGCAAATGCTTTTCCTTCACTGAGCAGAGGGGAAAAAGGAATAACTGGGAAAGGCCTTAGCAAATTGCACACGGTTCCAGGGAGGTCTCCAAGCTTCACTAAGCAGAGCTGAGGAAAGCCAGGACAAGGTTGATCTAATGAGTGCATCATGACCCAATGAATCAATTGGTTGTTCCAGCTGTGTTTTGCCTCTGCAGCTTATCTGAACTGATTTGTTCTGCCAGTTTATTGGTTCAACTGAGCGATTTTCAGAACCCATCTTTGTTGTTTAGACTCTCCAAGATTTCACCCTAATTATGTCATCTCTGCAGACATCTTTATAGTTTTACTCCCAGCATGACTATGTTTACCCCATTTTCTATTGTGCAAAGTGGTTAGGCCCCTGTTCGTAGCAATTCGCATAACTGATTGTAAAACTGGAAGGTCCAAGTGAAAAACTAAGCTGTATTTTACTGAGGAGAGTACTTAACAAATCATGATCTTTTGATTGCTAATAGTCTGCCTCTGCTCAAGAAATTTTCTGGACAAGACACCCACAGTAGAATTAGCTTTCTTAAAGGGAAAGAATTTTAGAACATTCCATCATAAACAACAGTTTGGTATGCCCTTGAGATATATGGAAATAGCAAGGACAAATAACACAGGAAGGCCTTGCTGTGGGAATCCTTAAACTTGGGCTGAACTAACCTGTGAGTTCAGACGTAGATGCCAATCATTTGAGCTAACTATGCTGTATAAACATCCTAGGAATTAAACTACAAGTGCTAAAGCACATCCCAGTCTTTTTCTGCAGGCTTCAATTTCCACTAACCCCCAGTAAAAATCTAAGATAATGTTACAGTCACATGTGTATTGAAAGCTGAATAAACTGATTGCTCTTTAAAAAAGCCAGACTGATAACAATGCGTCATAAAAGATATAAAATCTAAACTTAAGATGAAAATTAAAATTAATGTCGTCTTTGTTTTTTTGAAGTCCTTGCTGGAAAACCAAAGCAAAGAGAATTTTGAAGTTTGAGGGTCCAATATTCTATATTTGTTTCATACTCAGGCATTTTCTGGTAATTCACTGTGAGTCATCTTACATAATTTTGAAGGTTTTGATACCTCAGAACTAAATCAGCGCATCATACACTTCAGGATTGTCTTAAAACCTTGCAAAGGGTTTCTGCACCTTTTGAAGGGCCACTTACACCACCTCATACATGTGTATTAATGTGAACTGTGACCATCCCTATGAAATTAACTTTACTTAGTATATAAGAAGTAGAGAATATTGAAGCAGAAATGGTTTTTTGATTCTTAATAAGTACAGCTGTAAAGATAATAGGATTATTCAAAATGTTAATTACTCTAATTTGCTCCAGTCTGATAAGAACTAAAGTTAGGTATTGCTGCTTTCTCTTTCCCAGTCATAGCATCACTAAGTGTGTCTCCGAACTTTTAAGCATAAATATTTTGTTGTTAGAATTTATAAAAGCACTGCTTTTTACAAGGTAAATTATATCACTGATGTCTTGTCTGAGTTCACACAGAGTGAAGAAAAGGAAGATTAAATGATCGATTTTTCAAATCCTCCTTCAGTGTCCAAAACTACCAAAGTCCAACTCACACTGACAGCCAGAGAGTCATTATTTAAATTCTATTAAAAATGTTTAAACTTAGATTTTTAAGGTAAACACCTGAACCCAAGCTTAACCTTTGGGTGGGGGTGGGGGTGTAGGAGAGAGGGGGAGTGTGTATGTGGTCTGACTGCCTAAATACCAGAATTTTCCAATCTCCTTTAAAATCAACACTGTAAAAAGCAATCTGATTTTGTTTCAGTGCTAGGATGTGGACTACATTTAAATTTTGTCTGTGGGTTTGGACTTGGCTCCTCCAGCATACTCTTTTATTACTGCTTGAGCTCCTGGCAGCTTCATAGTATTGAAATATAACGAGTTGATGAGATAATAAAAATTCCAGTTAGGTAAATTTTTTTAATCACCAGTTTTATTTGGTTTGATACGCAGTTCTGTCTTTCGGTTGTAGGAGGAGTTAGAGATCCATATCTATCACTCACTAACATTTTTGTTCAAGCATGATCAGTTGTTGCTGGCAATGAGGAATTGTTTGCATGCAAAAAAAAAAAAATAAATAAGACTACCACATAAACTGGAGGAGGATGTTGCAGGTCACTGACATTCCTTTGAAACTTCAGAAGCTTCGTATTTTAAGAGTTGATTAACACAGAAATTAAAATCTTTACTGTCTTCATCTGCCAGGTAGACAACTTTTTTTGCCTCCCCCATATGAGTGAGGGGATGTGGGTCAGTTATTGTAGGAGCACAAGCCACACCAACTGATGCTGATGAGAGAGGAGACAGAAGATTTAAGGAAGGAAAGCCATTTAAGCTTGTTTACCTATTAATGCTATATTCACAAATGTATCAGCAATGTAAACTCCATATTTCATGCTTTACATATTTCAACATTAGTCATTTCATCTCAAAAAAATAAATCATCATTAAAGGTGCAGTGTAATTCATTTTTGACTTTTTAGAAGACAACAAATAATTCTAATTGTGTGATGGGTGTTTCTGTGGTGGGACCACTTATTTCCTGTATTTGAATTTTGATTGACAAACTCATTTCCTGTGAATATAATCACATAGCCATCATGTGATTAAAAGCTTTCAGCTGTTTCTAGCCTTGCCTGGATTTGAACCAGTTACCTAAAGGCAAAATCAAAATTTTGAAAGAATTTGAAACAAAATCAGATTGCTTTCGTATCTCGTTAGCAAAACCTTCAGCTACGGGCAGCCATTAGATTCAGTTCAATTTAAATGAAAAAATTTAGCTGTGATATAACACATAAGAAAAGTATTTTACATTTCATTTTTTGGGGAGGAGGAGCTAACATTGGTCGACAGAATGAGTTTCAAAAGGGAGATGATTTTAGAAAAATTGACATGTAGCCACTGCCATGACTGTTTTTATGTTAGAAAATTCTAAGCAGTGTTATTTCCTGCTGTGACTAAAGAAAAAGCAGAAAAAAGCAACTTTGCTTATTTGCTGTTCTAACATATTTCTAATAATGAAGATCATTGTCTTTGAACTCTCCCAGTCTCACTCTGTTCTCCTTTGCTAAGGCCACTAAAATTATTAGAACTTCAAGCAGGGTTACAGTGTTAAAATACTTCACTTTTTCCTTTCTCCAAACAGAAAGGCTGGTTTTAAACATGGCACACATCCCAGTAATCCAGTCTAACTCTTCTGTCAGACTGGCTAAATTTCTTCAACAGGTTTGCCCAAAACTGTGTTAAAAAATATAAATCACCAGCTTAAACCTGTAGCGAATGATGAAAGCTGAATTCATGTATATACATGTGGTAGTACAAATGGACTCTTTTATTATTTAACCTGGATGAAAGCAATAAATTTGAAACAGGTTTAACTGATGATATTGGTAATCCACAGCAGATTTCATGAATGTTGTTGAGTGAACATTGGTTTTGTTGAGTAATCTCTCAGATTAAAGAAGGGATAGATAACAGAAACAGTCTGTTGAGATTCATATTGTTTTCCTGTTTAAGTTTTGTTCTGAATAAAAATTATAGTAGTTACTGCAATTTTTAGTTATTAATAAATAGAATACTTGCATTAAATGCCTAGTAAAAGTCTAGAAAGCCGATATTAATGCTCTCCAGGACAGACATTCTCAAGAGCGGAGAACCTTTTCATTGAAGCAATCTCAGCTCCATTTAAGTGTGGAATTTAAATTCAGATTCATAATTTTGGGGAGTCTTTACAGACTGTGTTAATTCCCCCCTTGGATTGTAGGGAACATGATTCTCCTATAATTTATTCTGTTCTATAATTTAGGAAGTCCTTTCCTGGCAATTATGTGAAAGCAATATTTAGCTGCAGGGAACCGTTACCATGATTTGAATTTTCTAGACAAGATTTGAGGATAAGCAGTTGTGGGTGTGTGCTGACACAGGCATCATTGCTAACTTTGTCTCCATTTGATAATGATGGAACATGTAATACAAATACATGGCAACAGTACACTAATCAAGAATATTTCATCAGTGGGGAAAAATATACTGAAGAATGAATTATTATCTCAACAGTTTATTGAGATAACCAAGCTGGACTGAAACACTCAAACTGAAAACTTCGAAGAATAATGGTTAAGACTTGCCCTTGCTGAAATCAGTGAAAGTTGGAAGCAACATTTGCGATGACTGTAGTCACTACTGCTACTACTAATAGTAGCAATGACTGTAGTCACTACTACTGCAAGACTGTAGAGCCAGGAGTCTTCTGAGTCTTTTACATGGGGGTAATTTGAATGGGAGGATAAGAAGTTTAGAATCAGCCCTATGAAAGTTCATGTCAATAAGAAGCCATTGTGACAATCCTACCTTTCTTTGTCATGTTTGGTTTTTTTAATGATATACATAATACCATGCTTCTGTTCCTGTATTTTAACCAGCCCACTTGGCTATCACATCTGAAAAGATAGGTTGTTATGTAATCTGTGAAAAAAGCAAGGCAGATTGATTACTAGCAAAGTGTTCATGGATATGTACACATATTCATGCACACTACAGGGAAACAGGGAAAAGGAACTGCAAACATGTTTGATGCATTGAGCTTTTAATAAGTATATTGTCACATATTTTGTGTTACCTTAGAATAATGTTCTGCACAAGGTCATTCCCATGCTTCTCATCAAATGTCCTTGATACTTATATTTAACATGCTTGGTTATGTAGATGTATGCTTATTCGATGAAAGAAAACTCATTTGACTTTATTTCTGGTATTTCCAGTAGCGATTCACCAATATATTTGTCTGCTTAATTTGAAATATCCACGTTGTCTCATCTAGAACAATGAGAATCCTCATATGGTTTTAATTAGACAGGTGCTTAAATAGTTCAGTGATAGCTATGTAACTGTGGCACAATATCTCCAATGTCATGGACATTCCTTAAATTTTACTTGTCTGTCACTAGGAGTAAAGTTTGCTCCATGCTGCTTTTTCTCCTGCTGTGTATGTTTTAATTCCTGAACCACACTCTCCACATTAAATATTTCTATATGACAATTCCAGTAACATTTTTTAATCACAAAATAATATTTACCATCTTCCCCCATGTGGTTTTCAGAACAGAGGGAGCTGCTGCAGTTCTGTAGAGGTCATGAAACTGCTTGATGAAGCACAGATGAATATAAAGTATTCTACTGAGCTTAACAGGCTTTATTAATGTGCAGATCCAACAAACATTTTTCTTTAAATTCATCTAAAGGCTAAGGGACACATTTTTCTTTTGTTATTTTGCATTTAGTTTTGTGAGATTAATTTTGCGAGATTACTTTTGCATGTTTTTAAAAAGGAAGTATGATTAGAGATCTACAAATTACTTTCTGTTAATTACAGTACTGCACCTTATAGTGCTTTTGGATTTTTAAGGGGAGAATCAACTAGCAATAAAATTTGAAATAGATTTGCAGAAAATTCCCTGGTTCTTGCCCCTAATCTGTACATTCAATCTCAGTTTTGACTAAGACCCAAACTCTACACTTCTTTTACTTTGAAAGGTCAAAAAAAATTCTTTGAATATAATTTATTCCATTATTTTCTACTTCTCATCCTCCAGTAGGGCTCCATCCATAAACAGGAATATTTTTCCACATTGCCAGTGGGGAAAACATTTTAAAAAGGTCCAAGTCAGTTCATCTGAGCCTTAGTCATTTTTATACTTGATGTGTGACTAGTTTTTTGAGGGTACTTCAGTAACTAAATATTTAGGGAAGTGATCACTGAGATTTTTCATAAATATATGTTGATTTCAGTGAAGGCAAATGTCTGAATTCAAGTAGACAGTTCTATAAATTCTCTTATTAAATGTATTTTTAAGCACCTAAGCCTTTGGCAATGAAGTCTTTGGCACGTATTTCCTTTGCAGTATAACTGCTGTTTGAGATGTTATCTTCTACTATTTCCCCACTTCTGGAGATTGTTGCTCCCACTGGAGAGCAGGCAGGTTGGGACACACACCCATGTCTCAGTCTTGTCAGTAAGGAGTCCAAGGGCTTTAGTTTAAACTGCTGACCAAGATGCCTTTAATCTAGGCTCTGAAACTTTGCATTTAAGCAGCTGAGCACGTATGCATTCCATTCTCCATACTCAGCAGAGGGGCAAAGCAGATAGTGGGAGAAGGTATCTGGCAATTTTCTGCAATTACATTTGCTGCAGCCTATTGGTAAATGCCCTTAGTCATCTGAATTCCAATTTTCAAAAATATCCTAGGCATTCCTAAGGGATTGGCTCTTAATATACTTAGGTGCTGAAATTATAGCAGGTTGTTGCCAAGGAGTGGCATGTTACAGACCATACGCATAAAAACACAGCTGAATAGGCTTTAGCTGCCATTTCTCTCCTAGTGTTCAATCTTAGAAAGAAATGGAGCATTGCTTCCTGAAAAGTAGTAGTGAGATGCCCACTGAGCAACTCCGCAGATGCCAGCCCTGCCATCTGGCACAACTCCACACACTGCATGCCAGCAATATATCCCAGACACAAGCTGAAATGAATTGCATACAGCATTCCAGTGCTCCTTTCATTTACCAGTGGAGAAAAGATATGTGTGCCAATTAGGATTAAGCTGTTGTTTCCACAATATAAAGGAGCCAGCCAAAACAGCAGGACTTGTGCTCTATAACCAGAGCCATTTTCTGAAACTGAAGCTTCAGCTGCTCACCAGCTCCAGCAGTCCATTTTTCCGGTGCCCTGTTAGGGACAAACTGGCATTCACTTAGCTTGCCCCCACTGCCTTCTTATTTGTGCTGAATCTATTGCTAATAAGCATACTTAATTTCAGCATGTGAATGCTTCATTTCAGTGAAGTTTATTGCTGCTTACATTTTAAATCTCTACTTGTGAACTCTTGGCATTGACATCTGGATGCATTGCTTATAGGACCAGATCTTGAATTGCAGAAGGAGTTGGCGCAGCTTGGGAATTTTAAGTCATCTTTATACTTCTTGCTCTTGAAGCATTCTAATTATGAAGCATGTTAGACCTGTTCTTAGACTGCTCTGCGGCACCAAGGAGTAATTGCATCAGCCTGAAGACTGCATAGGTGCAAAGTCATCCTTCCCTCTAGCCGCGTCATCATTGCTAGTTGTAAGATTTCATAGTGAAGTAAAGAGGTTTTGTTGTCAAACGTGGTTTTAGAAAAGGCTATTAATGTAGGAAAAAAAAATATTCCTTTGTTAAAAGAACATCCAGCATTAATAACTGATGTTTGTTATGCTGTTATATAGACTTCAAGAAAGAAGTGGAAAGAAACTGCATCTTGTGGCATATAACCATTGCAAACAAAACCAATTACAACAACCTTGCCAATCTGATGAGGAAGGCTTTAAACTATGTGGACTAGGGTATGGGGAAACAACCTCGTAGTTAAGTGAGGAAACAGAGGTTGGGTTGGTCAATATATAAGGTAGGTTAATAGGAGGAAGGGAACCACCAGAAAGGCTATATTCCACCCTGAGGGCCAACCTCAAATGCCTGTGCACAAAAGCACACTGCCTGGGAAATAAACAGGAGGAGCTGGAGCTTGACACGTGGTTGCAGAACCATGACATCTTTGGGATGATTAATGCAGTGGAATGGCTTGTAGGGCAGGACTACAGCTCTTTAGGAAAGACAGGCATGGAAGAAGGTGATGGGTGGAGTGTCATTTACATAAAGGAGCAGTTCAGATCACTCTTCAAGGAGATTTTCTAAGGAAGATGTGGCAGGCTGGTTGAAGGAAGACTGCTTTGGGGAACTGGTAGGTAGGGTCCCATGGCAGCCAGTGTTGAAATACAAAGGAGCTCAGGGAAGCTAGCAGATCTCTAAGGGCAGCCTCTCAAAGCACAACAGCACTTATTCCAAAACTTGTAAAAATGCTAACGATAAGGAGAACATCTTGGTTAAGCAAGTGTGACTAAAACTCATGACTGAATTCCAGCTCAAAAAGGACATATACAAAAGGAAGATACTAAGGAGGAGTGTAGAAGCCTTGCCTACGAAAGCAGGGAAGGTGTTAAGAAAAGCAAACCTCACCTAGAATTAAAACTGGCAAGCGAAGCTAGAGTTCGACTTGGCAAGGGATATTAGAGTCAACAAGAAGAGCTTCTACAGCTGCATTAGCAGTAAACAAGGATAACATGGACTTGCTGCTAAAAGGATACTGCTAAATAGTCACAGTAGATGCAGATAAGGCTGTAATTCATTGCCCCACTCTTAACTGACAAAGCCTTCCGTGCTGACTAGACACACAGGACTGAAAGAGGACAGAAACCACCAGCAGTGGGAGAGTTCTCTTGAGAAACCTTGAGCCACCCCAGTCTGCAGGACCAGATGGAAGACAGCCGGAGATGCTGAGGCAGCTTGTTGATGAACTGGCCTCACTGTGGCCAGTGAACTGTCTTTTCTCCATTATCTTTGAGATGTCATGGAAATCAGGAAGTCACCAGTGACTGGAGGGAGACAAAAGTCGTATCGATCTTCAAGCGTATCAAGAAAAACAACCCAAGGGATTATAGTGTGGTTGACTTTACTTCAGTCCCTGGGAAAATAATTGAGTGATCTTAGAAACAATTTTGGTGCACATAAAGGAGTAGAAGGTGATTGGGAATAACCAACAGGAATTTAAAAATGCTAAACAAGTTTTACCAACCTGATTACCCTCTATGATGAAATGAGTAGAACTGTAGGTGTCTGAGCAAGTGTTTTTGACAGTGATCTTAGCAAGGGTTTCAAAACAACTTCCCATGTATCCAAGTTGGGACATAATCGTTTAAATGAGTGAGCTATTAGAGGAAAAGAAACAGTTGGATCATCTAGCTCAAAAGGTTAAGGTCAAAAGCTCAAATAGCCCAAGGTTACTACTCTGCTTGGAAAGTGTAGTTCCTCTGTGGCCTATACAGGCACTGTTTTATATCTTTACTGGTGACCTGGAGGAGGAGACAGTCATCAGTTTTGCAGGCTAAGGAATCTGGTGAGCCTAGGAACCAGGACAGGGGGACCTAACTAATTTCAGCAAGAGCAAAGGCAAAGCCAGGATCCTGGAAAGAAACTGTGCTCCTGCATCAGTACAGGTGGTGGACTGCTACACAGCAGCTCTGAAAGGGAGCTGGGGATTTTGTTGGACAGTCTACACCAGGCTACACCAGAGTCATCAGTGTGTCATGGCAGTAACGAGGATTAATAGCGTAAAGGGAAGCATAACCAGTAGATCAAGGGAAGTGATTATTCCCCTTCAATTAGCATTTGCTAGGCCAGTTTTGGTGCCTCCAGTACAAGACAGACTTTGGAAAACTGTACCAAACTCAGTCAAGGGCCTACAGGATGACCAGAAATGAGAACTTGGCCTGTGAAGAAAGGCTGAGGGACTGGGCTTGTTCATCCTGGAACTGGATGGGATGCCTATAAGAGGACCTAAAAGCAGCCCTTCAGTATCTACAATGATGTTACAGAAAATACGTAGCCAAGCTCTAGGGAGAGGTACAACAGAATCATATGAGAGTTAACAGTCATAAGATGGAATACAGAAGATTTTGACTGGATGCAAGAATTATTATTATTTTTTTTTTATGTTATGAAAGTAATTAGATTTTGGAGCAGGTTTCCCAGAGAGATTGTGGAATTCTCCAAGAAAAGATACTGAAGTCTAAATTGCTTATGTCTGAATTCTCAGTTGCTTGGTCTAAATTCATTTTTGAGACCACTTTAAGCAGTAATTTAGAGTAAGTGACCTTGTCAGTTCCTTTCTCACCTGAATGTTTTTATGACTTTCGATTTTCAAAGGTTAGGTTTGCGAACTCAAGTAAGCAAGCTGTTAATCTTTACATGTTGCGGACTTGTAGGGCAGATCGCCTGTAGAAAATCTGTTGGATCTGTTCCACTTTGCATAAGTGCAAATACACGTGAGAAAAGAGGTAAAGAGAGAAATAAAAAAATCAAAAGGCAATAATTTGGTGGTGTTTAAGCCTACCTGCTTCTTTTGCTACAGCTACCATATGCTAACATTGCATTTCTTTGACATCAAAGAAGAATTTATATATTTCCTTGACTTCTGAGGTGCTGAAGATTTTGCAGTAGCTCACAAAGGAGAAGCTGTTTAGCACAGGTGGTTCTGTAACTGTGAAGTGTTGGGAGAATTCAGTGTTAAATGATCCTCTGACTAGTACTTGCTCATACATGCACTATGATGAGGGGTAGGATTCAAATTAGTACATTGCCCTGGAATATAAATTATGTAAGAGCAAAGGCTGGCTCAGGTGCCAGATGGGTCAGATAGATTACACTTGATTAGCCACTTGGGTCAGGTATCCTGGTACAGATCCATTCTCAGCTGTAATACATATTAGAAGAACTTGAATTCACAGTGGACTGGGGATCTTACATTGCAGCATCCTTGTTATTGTTGGTTTAATTCAGACCTGAAGCATTGTATTATTGTGATTCATTGTATTTATGCTGGAAAACACAAGAGGGTGATTTAGCTTGCTGTTTGTGAAACCCTACTATTAGGAAAAACCCCAGCTGTGTGTCTTGAAGCAATGTAATGTTCAGTAGCCCTTTATTTACGCAGACCTTGAAACAACTGAGTTTAGGAGTAACAAGAGGGAGGAAAAAACACTACTGAAGTTGTTGCTTCACCCATATTTTTGAATTAAATGACGAGTTAGGAGCTGCCAGCTGCTTTGTGTTGCTCCATTCCGCAATTTCAGTTATGTGGGCATAAATCCATTAGATATCCAAATGCTAGAGAAGCGTTTTATGTTCTAACAGCAGTTTCAGCTCCTACTATTCCATTCTGCGGCTGAACTAGCTACCTCACAGAGTTGGTGCATACAAGCAAGTATCTGAGGATTTAATTTTTAGGGTGAAATCCTGCCCTATCTTTGTATGTGGCAGAAGCAATAGAGATGCTAGGGAGAGCACAAAGGAAAACGCTGTTCTAGAAACCACATCCAGGTGTTTTTTCTCAAGGCAATTTTGCATTTCAGAACAGCAGCAACTTTTACTCCTTTGGCATTCCGTTTCTTGGGTTTTTTTTTCCCCCGAACATGCGCATCTGTCATGCAAAAGGAGTTCTGAGTTCTCAGGCTCATGAAGCTTTTAGAGATTTTGCCATCCATTAAATCTCTGCATAATAAGTGAGATGCAAGCGCTAAGTTTGGATCATGGTACCAAACATAACTGATAGTAGCCCTGCGGCTATCCACTGACTTTAGCTAAATTTAAAACTTTCATTCATAAACACAGATTAAGAGAGCATGCAGACTGTTATAGCATAGCTAGTCCTGGCACTCAAATGAATGTGTGTGCACGCATGCACATACAATTAAAAGGTAACCTCTAACTCAGGGAAGTTTTATACTCAGAAGGCTCTAAAGACTCACTGGCACAGTCCCTAAGATTGTAGGGCTGAGTATCTGCCATGGTGTTTTATCCAGCCACTCCAGGGGAATCTTAAATGCATGTGGAAAATGTCTGCCTACACCTAGCATTCTGACTGCATCCACTACATGAAAATGATAGTCTTAAACAAAGCATTTTTTTATTTTTATAAAGAAATCAAAACCAGTTGTAATTAAATAGCAAACAAAGGAAGAACTGGAATCCATAAAACATCAGGGGCAATATTTAAAGCAACTGAACTAAAATCATTTCAGTATTTTCTGCTGCATTTATATACAAAGTGCACTTATTTTTAAAGTACCCTAGCACTTAATTTTGCTTTCAGTTGTATTTTTTTATTTGGATTACATATGGTATTGTGATAGGATGTTTCAGAAAGCTATAAAGTGTTCTTGCCTCTAAAAGCAATGTCCTTTCTTGTTAATGCCAAGAGTGCTTTTCCCAAAACACTCATTCACTGCTCAAGACACTGTAGCTGCTAATGAGGAAAACACTGCATGTTCCTCATTGAAATGTTTTTTTTTTTTTCATTTATCTACAGGGAGTTTGCTCTGTAATAGTGAAGAATACCCGAGTATCAATGAGTCTGAAAGTACTCATATTCTGCCAAGAAGGAAGTTGTAAAGCTTTGTGTGCTAACACTAAATTAATCTAAAATAATGCAAAGGGGACTTTGTCATCTAGGAAGGCTTTTTAAAGCCTCATCACTATTGTCTCAATTAATAAGAATATTCGATATCATTCATGTCATTCACATGGCTGCCTGCCTCTGTTGTAAATTGCAGGTTCAACGGATGATGTCCCTCTGAGGATGTATGTCAGGGCAGACACAGTCTGATATCGGCGTGCAACAAAATATACCTTCACAGCAGCAGCTTTGCAGCAGGTTGCTAGTTTCCTAGGCAGCTCTGCTTACTCACAACCTTCTTTCCTAAGCATCACTTAGTGCTCAATGCTAATCAGTCCCTTTAGATGGCTTTTACAAAGTAGAAGTGCATTAATTCGGCATACAAATTGAGAGACTATCTTTGATGATGAAACAAGATTAAAATGCCCATGCTCACATTTCAGTTTTGTACGTAAAACATAAATAATGCAGTAACCCTCCCCAGCATTACAGACAGCTTCACATTATTTCTGTTGAATAGTGTTTAAAATCTACATATATCACAAACTTTAAAAAAAAAAAAAAAAGGAAAAAAAGGCCATAAACAAAATGTCATGCCTGCCAAAAGACTTTCTTTATGTTCCCATCCACAGGGCCCTTACTCACAGTTCTGGCCCAGGATTTCCTCAAGAGATGCTGTTTAAGAGCTTTCTAAAAAAAACACAATGCCATTCCAATGATATATGCAGTTTTAAAATTTATATTTCTGTATGGCCAAGGCTGCTGTTTTCTGTTATAAATATGTGAAATCAATAGATTGCACAGGTCTCCATTTTTACAGGGGATACTGCATCATTAAGTACTGAAAGAATATAATGTAACTATTCAAACTGCTTAAAATATTTTGTAACCATAAATTATTATCCAAAAATATTTTTCGAGTAGATAAAAAGAGTTGTCAATTCTGCATAGTGAATGCCTCATAAGGGGCTCATTTATGGTTGAAAACTGAATAAAAGCAGTAAATTAAGAACAGACGTAACCATAGAGAAGCTGTAATCCACAGCAGATTTCCTTGGTGAATGAAGTATTGTTGTATGGATTTATCCTCCTTGCTTGTACAGTTAACCAGTCACATCTGTGGCCAAAGTGCTGTCTGTGCACACAGACAAGTTGGGTTCAGTAACCCCATGGAGGTATGTACATGCGGGTTTACACTGTATTGATAAAGTGCAAAATAAACTTCACTGGCTGTTTCATTGCGACATGCTATGCTGAAGGGCAGATATAACATTGAAACTGAATTCCTGCAACTTGGAGACATAAAAACGCTAGGACTTTTGAAAAACTGGAAGCAATAGCACGTTTCTCCTAGATTTTGCATTAGCATTGCAGGCCTTGTTTTCTGGCACGTTACAACAGACTGTGCCGCTGACTCACAGAATTAGTGTTTGTACTTTCTAAATACGACAGTGACTGGGAGCTGCTTGAGCTATAGTATTTGTGAAGGGAAAGCCACTTGTTATAAATATTCATTTGACAAAATGTAAATAGTTTTATAGGAGTGTAAACTGTTGCACATTATTTGATTCAGTACAGTTGTCTCTTCCGTATTGTCACAAATGCACGTAATGAAGCAGCCAGGGTGACATATAGACTTGACAGTGAATTAGTTTAGCCTTACTGCTGTTTGTTTAACTTTGTGATTACACACCAATCAGAACTCATCTCCTTTGTATAGGGAAAGCCACGGCAAGTTTCATATTTCTTATGCTTCTCCATTTCTTTGCTTGCTCCAGCACTTCAATGTAGCATTGGACACTAGTTTAGATTTTACATCAGGAGGTTGTACCTATTGCGATATCATTGGCTTTTTAACTCAATGTTAAAAAAAAAAAAAAGATGCCTGTGAATATCTTTTCATTATTGAGGGCTTTTTTTTTTAATTTTAATGCGTGCTTCCCCAACAATACATTTCATTTCAAACAAATAAGTTTATTTCTAGCTAGAGAGACTCTAGAGAAAATTTAAAAAAGATAAAGCAACAAATGTTATTTAAAATTTGTCACACTGATCATTTAGAACCCACTGTCTTCATAAAGATTTGATTTTAAGTATAAAAGCGCATCAAGATTTATGTTTCCTCTTTAATTCATGTTGTAGAGCACATAGTAAATAATTATGATCAACTCAACATCAAAAGTGAACTGTAGCACTTGTGTCTTACAGAGTATGGCTACAAAGTTTTGTAATCTTTATAGATTCATCCTGTGTGTGAACTGGAAAAACATATGCATAAAATCAATCTCTTGCTGGTTTGAAGTGTATGCTCATGTTAAGCACATGCTTAACCATTATTACTGCATACATGTGTGTAGACAGAGGCTTACTAAATTTCTTTTTATAATCAGGAAACATTAACTGTCTTAGAGGTCTGATACTTGACCAGAGTGAAATAGAATTTGCAAATGCTTGCGTCACTTTAAATTAATCACAGACTTTGAAGGTAGTATATATTCTGTTTGATTTTGCTCCTAACATAAGTTTCAGGCGTGTTCCAAAGACTTCAGTGAGCTTCCATCAGGCACTTAGACACTGCTGGAAAAATAAAAGATTGTGTGTTCAAACAAGATTTTTTTTTCCTTATGTTTACTGAAGTTTCCCTAAAAATCTTATTTTGGAAGATACAGGGCAGCAAAATTTCCAGTGCTCTGAAAGATAATCTGAAATAGTTGGAGATTCATTTAGAGCTATCAAATATAGAGAGATTTGGATTTTGTTTGGGTTTATTTTTTCATTTAGTAAGATTTCTTTCCAAAGAGGTCAGCAGGACTTTTCTGATGGGACTTAATTAAAGTTAACAAGTAATTTTGTGTTCTGCAGCATGTTACATATTGTGAAAAGGTTATGGATTCACCCAGTGCAGTGCATCAACAGTGTAAAGGTGATAGGTGAAATTCTTTTTGTTGAAGTGCTGAGATATAATCATTTAAAAGGTCAGTTGCACTCAAGAAGAGCATTTATTTAAGAAGTAAGTTGGTTTGGGATATGCGGCATTTTTAAAGGTTAAAATAGTGTCTTGCTGACCAATGTGATCAGCAAAAAGTAATTTTTTTCTTTCTTTTAAAAAAATTCTGCATCTTACTTCACTATTTAGGCTGTTTATTAATAACCTCTGCAAAGCATCATTGATTTGAAAGCTGAAAATACTAATATTTTCTACAGAATTACTGAAACTTGATACATAGAAGCTTTGAGATCTAGAATTATTTTTTCATATTATTATGTACATTGCTATGATCATAAAGCTCTAACAATTCTAAGTGTAAAAATAAAGGAGACAGGATTTATCATAGTGCGGAGTGTGCTACTTTGTGTATAAACAGTTGTTCTGATAGGAAATGTACATCATCTAATAGTAAGGGGTGGAAGACTGAATTTTTCTTTTTATTTAGCAATTTGAGAGTGAAATATATTATGCAGGTATGATAGGTGGACAGAAGTGAATTATATTTTAAGTGATAATGTGAAAGACCATAAAATCAGACATGACTTCTAGAAACCTGAAAAAGAAGATTTTGTTTAAAACAATTATTTAATTCTTACTATGTTTATGCAGATAAGTTCTCGTGCAATGAAAATTATGTTGTTTGTTTAGCTGAGTTTTTCTTTTTTCTTTAAAAGCATTTAAAATTGGCATTAAATTAAGTCACAGTGTTCTTTCCACTCACACTGTTCAATAATCCATAAGTATCAAGGAATAAAGCGATCTTTTGTAACTGCTCTTTGACAAATAAGATGTTCAGTCACTCTTTTCCTCAGTCTTAAAAGATTGCCAATACAGTGCAGCATTTTGTTCTTAATTTGTTTAAAATGTTTTGGTTGAACTGTTATCCTATAGAAATTATACTATCCATGAAAACAGAAGTATTTTAATGAAATAGTGTTGATGACTTGTATCCACTGAAGACTGTACATTCCAGAGTAAATTATGTGAGCAGGAAGTGGGGGTGGATAGGAACGTGTACGTAAGAAATTAACAGTTAAAAATGAATGACTTACATTTGTTTCAGGATAATTTTTACTCGGATAAAGCCATCCTCCTTAATTTGCCTTTCTTTCCTTTTGAAAGAGGGCAAAATCTATTTCCTGGGCAATTTTGCACAGCACAGATATTAATACTTTGGGGTTTAATTGTATCCTGTGTTTAAATACACTGTGGGTGAAACCCTAGACCTCTGCTTAATTGCTGTGAGAAAATAGCCTGATTTCTCTGAGATTAGGCACACGCTTATGTATACTTTGACCCACGAGTGCCTCCTTCAGAATTAATCTTCTAAGGCAGTGGGATTTGCTTTTGTACGTGCAGTAGACCCATTCATGACAAACGGTGCCTAATAAACCAACTTCACCCTCCAGACCTTTCTTTTGCTGTCAGAGTTTTTCTTCAACTATTCATTTCACACATCCCTTGTCCAGTTGCTTATTAACAAATAAACTTTAAAGCAGGCAATTGGAATAAATTTAATGATTCCTCTTAATTAGAGTCTTAAGGTTTAAATGATGTGCTGCGGAACTGGAAATGTAAAAAATTTCCATTTAATTGTTAGGCAAAAATATTCTGAACCTGATCCAAATATGCTGGATATTAGAAGAAAGATTTCCTCATATTTATTTTTAAAATTTCCTCTGTGCTATTCTTCAGTTGAACCATCTCTTCCATGAGATCGCTTTTCCTTCTGTCATCTGCACTAAGATTGTTTCTATAAGATGTAGCAAAAAGGTCTCGTTTTCCAATATTTATATTAGTCAAAGTTAGTCCTGTTTATACTTTTTGGCAATATAACTTTTTCCTTAAAAATGAAGTACTTCAGTTTAGCTAAACCAAATATATTGAAATGGATGGTCTTATAAATTTAAGTACACTTGGCAACAGAGAGGACTAAGGCTCCAACCAGAAAACACTGGCTTGAGTAGCCTTCACTCATACAAATATCTCATTAACTTCAAAGGAACAATCTGTGTGAATTGGAGTTTTCAAAGTCTGGCACTAATGCACTCATCCTGACTGCAAATGCTGAGACAGATGTATAAGTTTCCTTCATTTTATTAATGCTATTAAAATCATGAATAGGGACCATTAGCAAAATATTCCTTTCTGTGTTTTTCTACAAATAATATTAAAGGTTACCGGAGCATGTCCTAAAATTAGAAGATAAAAACATTTTTTTCAGTTTTCAATTAGCATTAGACAAAATCATCTTTCTATGTTTTCATAGTTCTACAAAGCAGAACTATGTATTTGCTTTAGGAATATTAAATCCGACATCCATATATTACATTTGTACAAGTTTAGGTGCAAAGTGTTTGACTTCACTTTTTTAAATCGGTAATATTACAGTAGTAGAAATACTGATGGAGTATAAGAATAAAATCCCAGGTGAACTGCTTCTTTCAATTAAGTAACTGTATTGAAAATTATATGAATAAAATGCTATTTAACTTCTGTAAATTTGCATTTGTTCAACTAGACTTCTTGCTAATTATCAGTTACCTTGTTTTTTTTGTCTGTTGTTTCCTAAAAAAGTGACCAGAAACAACCTGAAATTAAAGGTTGGTGGGTTTTATTTTTTTTTTTTTTTTTGCTGGTGTGTTTTTTTTTTTTTTTTCTTCTTTATTTTGTGTGATAAACACTCCAGCAATAAGCCTTGGTTGGCTGATACTGAACTACACGGTCAGGACTCTCATAAGGGAAATGCAGTCTTCATTAAACAAGCCTTTTAACAGCAGGCCAAGCTTGATTAAAATCATATACAGATGAAATCATTTCTTTGCAATTCCTTTGTAGTTTTGTGCATTCCCAATAACTCTTTAGGCTTAACAATACTTTGGAGACAGCTGTGTTACTACTTAAGATCCTGTTGTTACTTTCAATTATTGCTTAGAAATCCAAATGCATAGTATAATTTTTGTTCAAATAACTGCAAGTGTATTAATGTGATATACAAATGTGAAATAGGTTGGGCAAATGTAAACATTACAGAAGGCAAGGAATTAGGGCTAGCTGTCTTATATGGAATTCCTCTGCTAAAACCTTAAGGGGCAAAACTTTAAAAACAAACAGGAAACATTCTGTGAGCTTTGTTATTGTTACTCTAATCAAGCTGAGAGAGCATACAGCAGTCCTAAATTACTTTGTATTGTAAAACATAGCCCCTACTTTGTCTACTTAATTTATATTTGGACAGTCATTAAGAGTTTATGCTTCCTAAATTTACATGCACAATGTAAAAAGAAGCAAACTTCACTAAAGGAAATTAGGAATTCTTTTTTCTGGCATCTAGTCAGAGGGAGAATATTGTTGGTAATACTAAACAAAAGAAAACAAAACGACTCTCTTCTATCTATTGGTTAATTTTATTAGCCAGAGTCCAATTAAGTAACTATAATCCTGTTGATCTGTATTACTGATGTGCATTCCTTCCACAGCATAAATAGGGGAGAGCTTAGGACTTCATGGATGGCAGAGGCCCGTTGCAAATGACAATTCACTACTAAACAAAGCAAGAAAACAACTCAATCAAAAGGTCAAATTCCTTTCTATGGGTGATGACAGAAGGATGATAAGAGGAAAGCCTTTTTCTTTCCTTCCTTCTTTTAATGCATCCCTTCCTCAGTAAAGGGAAGTCTTTAAACTCCCCCTAATCAACAGGATCTCAAAAGTGGGTCCACCCTACCCTGCCAGCTAACAAGACAATTCAGGACATTAGTCACTAGTTGTCAGAACTGGTAGGATGAGTTGATATAAAGCTCTTTTTTCAGGGACTTGTAATATTTGACCTGGGCTTTCATTCCCAGCCCACATGTACACACATATCTTCTTCACTTTACCAGCTGTTTAGCTTCCATATACTGGTACAGTGAAACAGCTTTAATGATTAGGCATGAAGAGCATAATTCTGCGTAGTCTTCCCAGAGGAAGGATTCTTGTAACTTATCCTTAAGATATACAGGATTTTGTCCATAGCTGTTACCAGATAGCACATTTGAGCATGCAGAGTGCCTGTGTATTTGCAAGACAAGTCCTTCTATTTTCTCTTTGGTAATCCAGATACTGAGCTGTTTCTGCCATGGGTCTGCGTTCCACACTAACTCCCACAGACTGGCTATCCCTGTCTGACATAGAGTAGGGATTGCACCTATACTCGTTTGAAGGAGTCTGTATGCAGTTCAATTGGTTGTGGGTGCATTCTTTTACTGTGTGGAAAGAACTGAAGACTTCAATCATGTACGTTTCTGTGCACTTTTCAGCAGGATCAGAAATAGTGCTGTGCTAATGCATAAACTCTTGTGAATCCCCAGAGACTCTGCTGAAGTTGTGAACAACCAGTGGCAAGTCACAGCAGTACAGAGAGCAAGCTATGAATCACTGCAGTCCCACTGTTCAATATTTCATGTATTCTTTCCTTCTTCCTTTCTTCCTTCTAAAAATATGTAGACATGGTTTTGCATCTACTCTGCCTATCTAATCTATACACTGCCAGAGTATACGAACGCTATTTCACAGGCATTGCTATTTGTGTTTACAGCCAAAGCAATCTTCTGCTGCAACATTCAATGAAAAGAAACAAGTAAAATATCAAGAATGGGAAAGAAATACTGTGGCAGCTTCTTGGCTACCAAAAATCAGATAACACTGCTAAAGCCAATGGAGCTGCACCAATTTACATTTGTTCTAAGTCTGATGTAAAGTTTTAAAAAATAATGCTTTCTGATGTCTTCTCTACAAAACCTTTCCATATATTCCATGTCACATGCATGTGTACGCAACAAACTGTCTTAATCTTTAAAAAAAGGAAACTAGGCCTAGATAAATATCATGGACGGGAAAATACCAGTAAATAAAAGTAATATGATCTTTTCAAATAATTAATCTGCCCTCTCTAATGCTAGCTGAAAACCAAAAGAAGGGATATAGGCCATTCAAATACAGCCCCTTTTTAGAGCAATGTTCGGTTTATCAATAAATATTAATAGCTACAGTTTGAAGTCATAACCCAAGATTTATAACTGCCATACTACAGAAACAGATAGGGTAAGGCATCTGCAACTAGGGAGCAGAAAAATATCATGTGACAGTTGTTATCTATCTGTTCAGTATTCAGGAAGTTTACATGTTCTGTTAATTTTCTTTTAAAACTTTAACCCATTTATTTGACTTTATTTCTAAATTTTCATAGTTTCCCTAGATATCTAACCTATCTAAAATCACCACCATAACTTAATTTTTCCCAAGGAATAATTTTTCTGAAGCAAGTCTTCTTTCAATTTGCCTATATTGTTTAATAGGTTATTGTTTATATAATTAAAACTTTGGACTTTTCCTTCCTTGACACTTATTTATTAATGTAGGCATAAATATTACTGACCTAAGATAGTATTGTTTCATAACACCTTTCTAGCTGGGTGGCTTAAGTGATGAATATACCTGTGTTCTACCCCGACACGCTCTTTCATTCATTGTCTTTTTAGGTTCTTAGTTTCACACTTCAAAAGTACCATGACCTTTATCAGCCCACAATAGTGAGGGTCTTCATCAAAGAAGTCCGTGAAATGGAAGGTAGATTATTAATGGTCAGACACTCTAGACAAAGAAGGCAATGGGGGGAGATTTCTGAATAAGATGGTCTTTCAGTAAAAAAAATCTTTTAAGTTCACTATAAAATTCCAATAAATTCAGCTGATAAGATCGAAATGAGAGACTTTGTACAATGCAGTTTGCCTTTAATCACACTTCGGTCTGTCATCAACTGGCCTTATCAAAACTTACAGGTGTGATATTTACAAAAAAAATCATTATTCTTCTATGTGCAGCATGTCAAAATCTAGTATTATTTCATCCCACAGCTGAAGTATTAATTTAATTGGTATCTGTTTGCCCAGCTGTGAAAAGTGTCCATCTCTCAATAACATTGTTACAATTTCTCCCAGTGTACTGGTATAAAAATAAGACTGAGTTCTATTTGCCATACTTTTTTATGGTAGGTCAGCTCAGCAGCTCATTGTTAGCTAAAACACGATAGCGCAAAGAATGTTGCCATTTTGAGAACAGAGCTTTCAAAAAATTATTCTTTTGTAGAAAATTGCTTCATTCCACAAAAAAACCCAACATGGAAACTGTGTTTGAAACTCCTTCAGATCTTCCTCCTTCCAATAGGTAAGGCTTCTTATAGTTTAACTAACAGAGATGCCATAATGTCACTAATAATATCTGCTTGTATGATACCATAATGACAGTCTACATGTAATTCTTAATATTTAAATGAACAGGTTCTAGCGATAACATTTCTGAGCAAACCTAATAATGAAGTCCCTTCGACAGGACAATATTTTTTACTATAGTAAGATCCAATTTTTAATTTGACATTTGCAAGTTCCTTTTTTTTCTCTTAGGCTGTGTCTCTCTTTCCTGCTTTTTTATCAACTGAACCAAAATTTTCCTAGGCTCCTTTTTTTCTCCATTTTTCACTCCTTAGCATGCGTTATTTCTTGAGGAGATTATATCATGCTTTAAATATCCTTCAGTTATCTATGCAAAGCAAAATAATGACATAACATTTTTTGCTGAATACCAGCAGCAAAGTTACCCTACACATTTATAAGCCTCACTGCATTAAAATTTGAGCAGGGCTAACAAGCAAACTCCGCTCTGCAGACAATATGTTGCCTGACACTCTGGAAAAAAAAATAAAATACAAATTTGGCAAAACAGAATATCTACAAGGTTACTTCCCATTTATGTAGACTTAGCTAAATATTACTCTTAACATCCATTTACTTTAACTGCTCTATTATCTCCATCTTCATTTCCATTGTAAAAGTTTATATATTTTTAAAGTTCAATTTTATGATTATATATGTGTATTAGAGATCTAAATTAAAAGCACAGTAAGATTTTAAGTGTTTTTTAAAAGCTTACTTCAAGAGCTGTGATTATTTATCTGTGACATCTTAATTCTTGAAAAGTAGGAATATCAAATTACCTGCTGAAAACAAATGCATTGAAACAACTTGTAATTACATGCCTATTTAGTCTGCACTTGGATAAAACATTAGCTTCTCCTGATTTTCTTCCAAGACAGATAAATTCTGAACAAATTCCATCCTTACCAAACTGAATTCAAATGTCCATAAAAGAAACAAAATAAGGCACATTCTGGCTGGGGTGATTTTGCCATTTGTTTCAAGTTGTTTGCTTACAATTATCATCATAATTGCAAGGTTACCAGAAAGAATGTGGAAAACAGGGGCAACTGAAAAAGTGATCCACTTCAGGGCAATGTGAATACTAATACATCTCATGACTAGGTGATTAGGAAAGATCAGTTTCCCTGGAACAGTGCAAAGTGTAGCACAATGATTTGTAAACTACACACATTAGTTTAAAAGAAAAGACAGTAATTAAACAGAACAGCTCATGATGGTCCTTGTTCCCTCTTTTACATCTCCTAGTTAAAAATACTGTTACTGATAACCCTGGTGTTATTTGAGGTTATTTGTTTAGAATGTAGCTCATCATTTGTATATATTGTCTGTATTAGTAAGCATTGCTTCTCATTTGGACAAAAGTGGCATTCCTTTAAGTTTCCCAAACAAAAGCTTCCAGTGAAGCTGGTGAAGGTTTTTGCTGTATTTTGTAGCTTGTAAGTCTGTTGGGGCTCCAAAAGTTGAAGCTTACACCCAAATCTGCCTTTAACATTCTGGCAGAGATGGGCACCCACAATACTTACAGCCACTCAAGTACACAGTATTATCAGACTATTGAATTATAACTATGGAATAAACAAATTTAGAACTAGCGTTACAGAGAAGCAACAGGTGAAATTAGCTAGGACCACACACCACAAGGTCTCCACCAGTGTGAGTCAAATGATGCCATGAGTCTCCAGCATGTGAGGAAACATACTTATGCTTTTTCCTCTTACCTATATGCTTTTCCCAGGGTAGTGCAGCTATGAAAGGGAGCTGGTTACCAAATCATTTGGGTCCTACACAATTGTATTTATTTTCTATTAAAGAACATAAAATACTTTGGAATAGCAGGGACTGCCATACACCAAAAAAGTCTGGATGTATGGTATTGCAGGGAACAGGGAAGGAAAAGAAGAAATAAATTGGTGACCTACTTGAGCATCAGGTTGAGAATTCTCTGTCAATTCCCGTTTCCCCATCATGGAGGGAAAGAGTTTAAGAGAAAAGTCAGGTAAACAGCATGCACATCTAAGCTCTTGCATTGAGAAAGATAGCTAGATTTCCACTGAGACTTTATCTGGGGGAGTGGGGGAAGATGTGTGTGTGGGTGGCTTAAAGAATGGATTTCCTACAATTCTCATAAGTTTTTAGAAGGATGTTCCACAAACCACTGTCTTACAATAGAAGTGTAAATCTTCTTAATAACGACTTTGTGTTAAGGTTTTCACAGTAATTTTCTCCTTACACAACACATCTGGAGCAATGTCTGTTATGGTTAGATTTTATAATCCTAGGGGGAACACTGCACATTACCAGTAAAATATTTAAGAACAAGAATTAAATCCTTTCTTGGCCAGTACTCTGAAGTGTATACTCAGACTTCCAGCTTCTTCTAATCACTTTCCTTTTAGAACTTTAGCAAGTGGCATCCCCTATCCCAGCCCCTTTATTAATGGCCAGTTGTAAATGACTTTAGCAAATGGAGCACCATTTGTCACACTGTAACAAGTGGGGAACTGTACTATATTTCTAGCCCTACCACTTAATTTAAGCATTGAGATTTATAGCTCGTCATCATCCTCTCTATCTTTCTGTTCCTTCTTTGCGTCTTTCCAAGTGCTAAAACAGGTTGTTGGGAAAGAGGTTTTTAAGTAAAAGCATTTCTACCTTGGCTCAGAGCACTGAAAAACACTCACTTGACTCTTTTACCTGTATAGTGAATTCTCCTGGTGGTTTTTCTTCTTCTATTTAATTGCTTCTCCACATTTAACTGATATTTGATGAAAAGATCCCCCTATTTTACAATTTCTCTCAAAATAATCCCACTGTAATTCCATTGCAGTCACCTGTGTATACACTATATTTGTTTATTACTTTGAAAGACACATATGGTTCAGTCAGTAGCAAACTTGTATTGCAAATTAAAAACTTTTATTTGAACTTGAAATTAATTCTTTCGTCAGTGTGCCACTATGCTCCATGCCATCAGCAAATTTCCCTGGGCTACAAATTTGTAGCCCATTCCTCTGACTAGGCTATATAGATTTTTATATAGATTGCAGACTCTGTGTGTGATTTATATACTGCCACATGGAAAGTGGCAGACATCCAAGAAGTGACCCCACTGGTTTACAGCTCCTATGAATCAAACATCTGTTCTGTGTTTGTGTGCATTTGTTTGTTTGTTTACTTAAGAGCACTGAGCATTGGTTGCCCATGCTTACCCTATCTCTTCCAACAGAGCAGATAAGTTTTGGGGTTTTACTTTTAATTATAGTAGACAACATACCTTTTTTCATGTACTGTTAGCAATCAGCTGCTCATTTTCTTCCATACTGGTGAGACCACTGGTCTCTTGGTCAACTATGAATGCGTAGCTGAACATGACAGCCCTGAAGCAAATGTTACATCTGCAGCAGTGTGTAGATTTAATACTTCCAGACTGCAGTCATTCAGTCTGTTTTCTATACTGTCAAACATTTTGTGAAGTTATTTCACCAATACAAAGTAAGTGCAATGCAGAAATTCAATAACAGGCGTGCAGAATTTCCAGGTACACTAGTGCTGATATTTTGCTCTGTTTATGCACCACTGAAGCTTATCAAAAAAGGCATGGGTTAGCAAATAATCAGGACCAGTAACATATGTTAGGCACGCTGTCTGGCAGGTCATAGACAGTGAAGTCAATAGCCTATGTCTCAGTCTTTCTGTAACAGTTGTGACCAGCTCTGTTTTCTGTACTGAAACAATGCTGAAACCATTCCAGCGCTTCTTTCCTGAATCCTTGCAGCTACAAGCCTAAGCAGGGCCTTGTAATGTGAAAATGGTATTCAGAAGCTTTCAGAAATTCTGTATAAATAATGTCATATGACTGTAACTTCTCAGAAAATAGAAGAGCAAAGATCAAGCAAGTTGTTTTAGCTAGAATTCCAGTTGCATGTGTCTACCTTCCAGCAGCCAGAAAGGCAGTCAAGATCTGTCTGCTGTGTGCCTGCACTAGGCTGCAGCCTCAGCTGAGATTGATGAGCTCTCCATGTTTACTAGTAAGGCTATTCATGTCCAGGAGTTGCCTTGCCTGCAGTCTTTGAGCTTAGCTAAGAGTTGGCCTGAAACATTTTCAGTTTCCCAAAAAAAAAAAAACTAGCTATAAATGGGGAAATGAACAGAGAATAGAAGAACTGTAAAACGATTCATCAACCTGCTGCTCGCCAATGTGGTCTTCTGTAAAACTTCAGGATGAATTCCAAGGAGTCTGCTAAATTTAAGGGAATTAAGTCATAGAATTACTGAACAAAGTGAATCAAATTCAAGTCTAAAAAAAGAGGTAAATTTTTACTAAATTTTTACTAAATTTTATGAAGCTGCACCTGTTCACACAGCTTTGAATATTAACCCAGTAAATCACCTTGTATACCCCTACATTAATCTTTTCTATAACATGTTCTCAAATGCTTTGTCCCCTCTGATGCAGTCCTACTCACTTTGAATGTGATCCCTTTGTATATGCTGGCCAAAATCGTATGTTTGTTTTCCCAGTGCTGTATCGCATTGCAAGCCCTTATTTAATTTGCTGTTCACTACTAGCCCTAAGTCCCCCTTTTTTTTAGTGCTTTCCAAACGCTGCCTTCTTTTCATAGTGTATTTCTGCTGCAGATTATTTCCCTTAAGTATTTGACTTTTTTAGTTTTCAATACTGAATATTGTTTTTCCTTGGTTTTTGGATTTGCTCCCCAGGTCTTGTAAGTTATCTAGCTCTCCCTATCATTTAATGTCATTTAAATAAAGCCTCATAGATATATAATATGCAATTAAGTTGTATTCCCCTCTTCTCCCTTTTTTAATTCATTTATAGTAAGTAAGAGGGAAATGCAAAAAGGTTACAATAGAAAAAGGAGGAAAAGGTTACAGATGGAATTAACACTAGTGCCCACAGTATCTCACTGGGCGCCTTTAATTCTCTATGTGTATATGAATATTAAAAATTAGTATGATACCTTTGCATATCCTCTGAAATTTCTCCATAATTTGAAATAAGCATGTTTTCTATTGGATGGAATATACCACAATAATATGGAATGTTTTATCTCTTTTGAACCTCAGCATTCTTTTTTCTTTGTACGTGTGTATTCAAAAAGTCATTGCATAAAGCAGTATGATTCCTGTTGCACAAAATGAAAATGCCAGCATTTTACCTCTTTTCAGGGCAGAGCTGTGTATTTTACTTAGTGACTGCATTAACTGTGCACAAGGCTAGGATGAAGCTTCAATGCCATCATGATGTTTCTTTAAGCAGTGTTTTTCCAATTTCAGACACAATTCTAAGAGCATAATCTTAGACATTCCCTCTGGAGCTGCCTCCATACACAAACACACTTTAATAAGTGAGACCTCTGCCAGGGTCATCAAGACTGAAATGAACAACAACAGAAAAATCTTCAGCACTGCTCTTATTTAGTCAGTGACCCAACCTTACCCTTTAAATATAGTAGGATCGACATACTGGGGCATGACCTCAAAAAGCTGTCATGTCACTTTTACTCTGCTTTTCTTTTAAAATGTTATATAAGTTGGGGAACTCAGCTGCAATGTGTGCTGTATCATATATCTAGATTTATTTCTCTGGATTATGGGAAATATCTCTGGAGTGGGTGTGTTTAATTATTTGCAGATTTATATTGGTATTTTAGGACTGAAATGGCAAAACTGAAAAATAAAAATGTCACCAGTAAATTTTTTAGCAACTGAAAATTATCACCTTTTGAGTATTTAGTAGTTCTGTCCAAATCAGCCATTCTTTGTTACTGCTTTCAATACACCCCAATTTGGTTCAGATTTGGACAAGTCTTTGGCTAAACAAAAATTATTGTACAGGATTGACAAAGCCTGCAAAGATAACTCACAATTATCCCATCTTGCTTAAGCATTACTAAATATTAGTTTTAATGTCACTTGTACACAGCTCCTTATTCTGACAACAGGCAGAAACATCATTTGGAAGCATGAGGCAGTATTTCAGTTGTTGTTTTAATGTTAACTGATATTTCAAGGATAAAGGCAAAATTCCAGCCATGAAATAATATATTTCAAATTATTTGTCTTTTTTTTTTTTTTTTTAAGTGACACTTTATTCGTTTATTTTAATAATACATGTTTTTTAAAACATTGCTATATAACCAAAGCCAAGCACCTGAAGGGAAATAGAAAGTGTGAAGTATAAACTTTCTCTAGTGTGCTTAATGGTTTTGAATAGTAATTAGAATAATAATAACAGTTCTAAGTCCACATTAAAGCCCTTATTCTGATACTATGGCCTCTGTCATAGGCCTGGTATAAATTAGGAAAGCATACTGTAACACAAAAGATATCTAAAGGGATGGGAGAGGATGACACAATCTAAATGTAGAACAAGAGTGGGGCAACACCTGCACTTCCTTTGTCAGGAAGGCAGCAGGATCTAACATAAGAACATTTTCTTTCAGAGTTTTCCCCCCAGAATCTTTCTCAAACAAAGCCCATCTACAAGTTACAGAAAGGCAGCAATTAACTCCATTGTTCTACATAGAGTGTTAAGGAAAAGTTACTTCTGTGCTGAAGAAGGAAGGGCGACAGACCGAAAAAGAGCCATAGTACACTCTGGTATGATTCATAGCACTGCATGGGAGAGGTGATATTTGCTGTTTTCCATGATGATGTGAAAGGCCAGTGACATTTGCATATCATAGGATAAACCAAAACAGACCCAAGTATAGTTTTGAAAGTTCTCAGTTTGAATTTGTAACAACATGGTATTTCATCAGTTTTTTCTTAGGAGGCCTTTTATCTTTAAACCACGGATCATCATCTCAAACCCCAGTGAAAGACTGGAATTCAAATTTTAGAACATGTTGTATTTAGAACATATCTTTTCTTCCTTAACAAATAGTTTCTAATTTTTTGAAATTTGTCTACTTCTGCTTTTTGAAGGTTTATTTTTCAGAGATACTGTAAAAATGATATTTTTAAGTGCCATGAAACATTGCGTAAAGCGTAATAAGAATGGTTAGATAGTTTATCGGAAACAAAATTATGGCTGTGATTTTTATTTTTTTTTTAATATAAAGAATGAATCACCTTCAAATTTAGAAACAAGAATGGCAGATGCTTCATTTGTCTTGCCCTTGTCAGGGAGATGAACTAGTTCTGTTTTTCTCAATCTTTTATAGTCAAAACATCATCCAACCCTGTTCAGAAAAAGTCTGTGGACTACAGTGTCTCCAACTCTTATTCAACAGGTGGGAAAAAGGGATATTAAATAAAATGCTTAACATTTAGATTAAACTGTACTCTGTGATTTTGAAAATATATATATATCTTAGTTTCACTGCAGTAATTACAAATATAGGTTCCTAACCGTGTCTGCCTGCGGTTGCTGACTGCAGTGGGAAGCCAGCTCCCGATTATGCCTGCCTGTGGGTATTGACAGCAGTCAAGAGCCAGGTTTTGCCTCTGCCTGCCAGGAGGCATTTGATAACAATTGGGAGGCAGCTCCTGACAATGCCTGCTTGCTGGCACAAGCAGCAGCCCTTCTGCAGCTCACCAGTGGTCTGCAGGCTGTTGAGTTACACTGGATCAGATTAACCTCCAGAGGTCCTTTCCAATTCTGTTTTCTAAAATAGTATGATATGACTTGCAATAAATTTCAGGGATGTCAACAGGATTTTAGGAAAGGCTTTGTTTTAGAAGATGCTAATGAGCTCTGCTGATAGATTATCTCACTAGAAAGGAGAAAATGAATTTATTATGTCAACTGGAGGCTTTCTAGAGAAGTTGTATTAATTTAAGACCCCTGTGAATTATCCTCTACTAGTGTCCTGAGAAAGGACTGTTAACTGAATAAGTTGTGTAGGAGTCTCTCATGATGACTACAGAAAAGTCTCTCTATGCCCACCTCCATCATAAAAAACAATGCTGCACCAGATTACTGGTGATGTGATGGCTCATAAAGGCCTACTCAGTAATTTAAATTGGAATTAACTTCACAAAGTCAGTCAGAGATGAAGTGTGAATGAGTGGCAGGGGAATACAGGCACTCCAGCTCTTCTCCCTCTTCCATCTGCCGTACGTTTTGTAGTGGAGTCCTTAGGCCAAGAGGAAGCAGGAGGAAAACTTGAATTTAGTAAATGGCAATGTATTTCTTACCTTGGGAGAGCTGATAAAAGGCATGTTTACACTCAGTGTCTTGGAGCGAATACTTATGAAACCAGACAGTTTTTAATTCTGCTTACTGTATATTGGAGTCTAAAGAACAGATGTTCTTGATGGGAGGGTACAGTGTTGGTTTTCACTTCTTTTCTGAATGATAATCAGTAACAGTTTTCCTTCAATTAAGTGTGATCAGCCTCCTCTTTTTCAAATGTAAATGTTCTGCAAAAGCTGACAGAATTGAGATAACTGGACTAAATTGTCTCCTCAGGTCCCTGGTTTCAAGATAGCTGACAATCCCGGTTCTTCAGAACATGGACAGAGAATAATAAGCAAAGTTTGCTTCCAGCTCTTTAAATTCATCAGTGGTACCTCTGTCTTAAAAGTCACTGAGGGATCAGGATTTGTTCCACAGAATATGTGGCTCTCAGCAGTTGAACAACAGTATAATCAGGTGCTTCTTCATTTATGAGTCTGAAATCTAGCAGAAAGTCTTCTAGCAGTGGAAAGTTACAGATATCAGGTTTTATGTAATCATATTCAGAATGAGAGGCTAATAAACAGCAATATTTGAAGGCAGGATTTCTTCCGAGAATAAATTTTGTTTTGTTTGAAAGTTTTAATGATTAAATACTGGAAAGTACTTTACACCGGGGAAATAAACAATAGTCTTTAATACATAAAAGGCTCTGAGTAGTTGAATGTACAGTTGCATCTCAGAAAAAGAGTAAGGTTATGGGACAAGACTAAGGACATATATAGTCATTAACTACTGAAATTGATATGAAGTCCAATGGTGCCTGAGTGTATCTGAAGATTAGGAAAGCTCTTTTTCTTAGTTATTTGTGTATTGGGACATTTTCAAGACAAAAACATTGTACGCAAAATTTTGCTCCTAGTGTAAAAGAAATGATTAGTTGCACTGACTGTGAGCAGGTCACAGGTTATAGATGAATACAGGTTATAGACTGAATCAAGCTTATTTCTTGTCAGGCTAATATACATACCAAGTTATTTTCAGCTCTGTGATTTTTGCCAAGCTGTCAGTTTTGTGCAGGCTTTAAAGAACATGGTTGCAGGAGTTAAACTACACATCTGTTGCATTTTACTCTTTAGAAGTGAGACTCATTTTATTGTTTAGAAAAACTAGAATATTAAGTTGCCTTAATCCTTCAAAAAGACATTCCTAGAATGTTTTAATCAAGTATGAAAATTTCATCCTTTCCTTCCTTGAAAGTCTCCTTGTAGCAGCAGTTGCCTACATGTCTGAAAACACATCAGAAAACATTAGGCGAATATACCCCTATTGGCTATAATTGTCTTGTGAGACTTATGATGCTTAATAACAGTGACATGAATTATAAAAGATCTGCAGTAACTGTCTTAAAATTCTCTTATGCAAAAATTGTCAAGAAGTTTCCAGCAGAATTTGGTGTCTTTCCTTTCTATCCATTGTGATTGTGTTCAAGAGAATCCTTGAGGGCATTCACATGTATTAAATAATCATTAAGCATTTTGGAAGAAATAGAAATAAAAAGCAGTTAAATTCCACAAATATAACAAGTATTTATCTCACTGAGTCCAGAAAAGAAGCAGATGGAATGTATTTCCAGTATTATTAAGCATTACAACTTGTTTAAAAGCTCCCAAATCTGCAGTGCAGTGTACCTGAATCACAGATTGTATATTATTCCCCAGCCTCATTAGAGCTTTCAAGGAGAAAGCCATCCTTACTTCTGCAAGCTACTAGAATGTCTGCCAATGCAATTTATGGAGCAGGAGTGACCATTAACTCCTACTCCTTTAAAACATATTTTCTCTTAGAGACTTTGACAAGTTAGACATAGGACAAAAGTGTAGTTTATTGACTTCTGATTGAAGAAGATGGAAAAGTCTACTAAAAAAAAAAAAGAAAGTAACAAAAATAAAGCTTGAATTATGTATACTGTAAGGTAATAAACAAGATGTCCTAACTACTAAAGCCTCCCATGTGAATATATTGTTATTTATTACTTGTAGTACACTGGAGAAGTTAAGGAAGGAGTAGGGCCCTGTTGCGTTCAGTGCTGTATGGACAGAACAAAAGCCTATTTGAAAGAATTTACCAAATATGTTTTCATTCGAACATGTATTCATAATCCTAACTATCATATATTTAAAATTTAGTCATAACAGTCATCTGTAATTACCTATCTAAATAAATATGTAGCTCACCTCTCAAAGCAACATTTGCTTTTCATTCATAGCCACAGACCCTAAATAAGATCATGGCAGCAATGGGCTGTCCTTGCACTGTATGAAAGCTTTAGCTTGTCAGGAGTCAAGAGAAGCAAAATGAGTGGCTAAGCATCCCGGAGTAAAGCATGTCAGAGGCAAGTAAAGAAAGTCAGCCTTCCTTCAGATCAGTTTCCTGTTGTCTAGATCCTTTTGACAGTAATGAAGGCTTGCTTGGACCAACAGTCATTTATTTCTGCAGCACTTGCTTGTGGCAGTGGCCCTACTCATTCCAGTTTGACAGACTGCTGCCAGCACACCATTTAGTTACAAATATTTGCAGTATCTGGCTTTATTATTACTAAATTAGTTTTGTTATGATGCTAATTTTTACGGTACATATTCTTTTGTGTTTCAACTGCTGTCAGAGGGAATAAGAATAGACCTTGTTTCAACTCCAGCCCAGAGAACATGACTTCATGGCTGACTTAAAGCCACTAACGTGGCTGTGGGGGTATTTACAGCATACAGTGGTATTTCTAAAGGCAAATTCAGAAAAAATAGTAATAGACAAAAAAGAAAAAAAAAAGGGTATAAGGTACACAGTTTGACAAAGGTGTGAAGCCCAAGACACTTAGCTCTCTGATCCATTTTCACTGGAAAACATTTAGTGTTGCTTTCAGTCATAACACATGGCCTCCCTGTGCTTCTTTGTTCCCAACTGTATGACTGTTCATAGAGAAGTCCAAAAGATTCATTGTCTTGCAAGCAGTCTGATTTTGATACTGGACAAGATGATGAATCCCACTAACCTAATACTTGTTGTATGACTTTGCTGTCTCTTCAAATTCATTACATTGTAAACTCCTAGTGAAATGTTAATGCAGATTCCAAGGAAATGTTCAAAAACCTGGGCTCTATGGGTGGGAAATGACATCTTACTTCTCTCATTCAAAACAGAGATTTGGCAACCTTGGTAAATGTTTAATCAAAGTTTTGAAATTAACCAGTAGGAAATTTATACTCTATAAAAAAATTAAAAAAATAGGGCCTTTATACTCTACTGCTGTTGTGTTGCATCTCAGAAGCACAAATTAAATGTCAGAAAAGAATTGATTTTCCCATCTTGGAACCGACAGCTACTTAATTTCTTTGATATTAAAGATAGTATTAAAGTCATAGGAAACCCACAAAAGCTCCTTAATATTCACAGAGGTTTCTTTTTCTCTCTATCTGTTTTGCTTTCCTCTATTCTTTCTAAGCAGTAAATGGGAAACCACAAATCCAACAAATCATGAAAGATCCATACAGATTTTGAATATTGAAACTCTTGTTCCTGCATCCTAACTCAAGGGCACATATGAAAATTGCAGAATGCATGAGCAGTTGCTGCTGAGGAGAAGGCCTTGGAATTACAAAAGTTAGCTTCCTGAAGAAAAGATGTGAAACAAAAAAAACATCAGCAACAAAAACCAACCCATATCTCAGTGGTCAGTAGTGAGCAAAAACCACTAAGAGAGGAAGAGAAGAATCATTACATCACATATGAGCCCATGGCACTCTCCCAAACTAAAGCTTAGAGACCTTCTTACTTTCCCTTGGTTTTCATTTGGGTTTTTTTACGAGATGTTAGAAACTGAAAAGTTACAAAGAAAGGCAGGTAGGATGATCAGAGATGTGGAACAGTTTCTGTGCAAGGAATAACTAGATGCTTTTGAGTCTGGGACAGATGACTGATGAGGGATATGATATAACTCCATAAAATCAGAGTAGCATAGAGAAGGTGATTAGGGAACAATTAATCACTGTCTCTTATAACACGAGAAAAGTGGGCATCAGAATATATTGTCAGTAAGTTAAAATCAAACAGTACATTATAGTACATAATTGTACCTAAATATTTCTGAGGGGGCTGTAGATAATAGATTTTGCATGGATTCAAAAAGCAATTAGACAAACTCATGATATCTACCAAGAACTGAGTCAGAATATATCTGACTGCAGGTGACTGAGAGGTGGAATATTATAGTAGGGAGGCATCATTAGATGCCTGTCCTGCTTTTATACTCTTGTCTAAGCATCTGCTACTGAGCATTGGGCTACAGTTACTTTTGGTCTGAAGAAATAATACTATTCTTACATATTTGCTGGTGTTTCCCGAAAATACAGACATGTTGAATATTCCTGCTAGGATCTTCCTTTTCTCTTTATGTCTGAGATGCAGAATGCCCACAACTTCACTGAAAACCATGGTGATGATACTCAACGCATCTGAAGACCTGTTCCCAACATGTCTTTTAAAGGGTTTCTACACACAGCTGCACAAAAACTTGGTCATTCAGTCTTTTATGCTAGACACAAGGGACCACCTAAGCTACACTGTATTAGTTAATTTACAGTAACAAATCAGATGTGCATTAACTGAGGTAAAGAAGAAAGCAGTACAAAAAAATCGAAAGAGAACAGGCTTTTTCTTTCCCCTGTTAGTTGCTGACTGTACAAGTCTTTGGAACCTAGTGATGTTGCACTGCAGCTGCTCCCAAACATAACCAACATCAGAATAGTGTCATATATATCCAGAGGTGGGTTTTTTTTTAATTTTTCAAATGGTATAGATTCTGTTTGGTACTTTTACCAATGCTTTTCTGGTCATTTGATCCGGGACATCCAAAATCTTGAAACTAAAAGTAAAAGATGAATTAGTTATTGAAGTTGTCAAGCTAACCCTTTGGATTTCTACTGATTCTTTTCCCCTTCCCTCTCTCCCACCCTGGAGTCGGTGCCTCACAAAAACGCTGTTATCCCAAAGGTTGGCATTTTTGTGTTGCTACCACAATACTTATTCCTTACTTTGGTTTTGCCCATAATCTACCATATTGTATATATGACAGAAAGTACTTTTCTAACAGGAGCTCAAAGCTTTTCAGTGAATGAACACTGCAAAACAAGTTATATTTTAATTCTATTACTGTAAGTGTACAGAGTTGGAGAAAATCCTCTCTTCCAACACTTTCTCTCTTGTAATCTGTCCTTGTTTCTCACTTCTTCCACCTCGCATCCAATTTGGCTTGTATTTTTAAGGTATGATTTGGTAGCAAAGTGGGAAAATATTGAGAGTGTGTAATTCAAATTACAGAGTGTGCTGTGCTATGCTTTCATTAAAACTACAGAAAAAAAACCCATAGCTGTGTGGAGTAAAAGATCAGAAAAGTCCCAAATCCTACCATTACATCTTACCTTTTTTTAACTCTAGTGCAATAATGCAGATGTCCTGAATTTATAAGACCTGAAAATGTCTGCAGCAAAAAGAAAAGAGCAGACATACAAGGTTCTTTTCCCATTCCCACATTTTGCATCATGTTTTCATAATACTCCATCTGTATTTCTTCAAATAGTTCTGATGATACACTATAATAAGATTCCTTTGTCTTCCACTTCCTTTTACAATTCCCTGAATAGTAATGGGAATTTACTTACTGGCTTGAAAAACAGGTCCAAAAGCTATATGAAATTTTTCAGTGTCTAAAATGATATACGAAATGCTGAAGATTAATTTTCTTTGAATTACAGAAAAATATAGCAGTTATGCCTTCTCTATCAAATATTCCATGCCTGTCTTTGGAGATGAAAAAGTTTGTAAAGCTTTTGCCTCATTGGCAAATAAAAATAAATAAATGAAATAAAGCACACCACAAGAGCCCACTTCATCATTCCTAAATCCACTTTCTCTAGAAATAGGCAGGTGTTTGCTCTATATACTCTGTCAGGCTAAACATACTGCACTCTAAAAAAGTCCAAGGTACTGTTCATATTCCAAATATACTGTAATGCCTGAAACACAAACTGAGAGTGAAACCACAATCAAAATTTTGCTGACTTTGGGGGGATAAATATATATTCTGTAATTTGCACAGCAGCAAAATTTCACCCATCTTTTCAATATAACTGCAAGAAAGAAACAGGGCCCAAAGCCCTGTTCAATTTGGTGTCACAGTGGTAGCCTCATGGTCTCCATAAAGCATCCCTCCTCCCGACATGTAGCATAGCTATCAAAGCTTCTGTATGTCTTACCAATTGCTGGCTGCTCGTTCAATTGCTTGTTGCCTTCATAAGCTATTACTTATTCAAAGTTATAAGCCCACCATGGAAGAAACCAGGACCAAAGAAACATCAAATTTTTCTTGTGTTGCCCCTCACACCAGGTGGTTTGCCACTTAGATGTTGTTGATTATTTGGATTCATACCTTTATATCTTTTTAACTCACTGCCTTATGCACATTTATTACACTCTGGCTAACTTTGTTGCAGCTTGTTATGTCTCATCATGTTTTCTTGAAATTCATCACTCTAGCTTCCAGCAGCCTAATCGGATGCCATGTAACTGAATTTAACACAACAGAATGTATAAAAAATATTTTTTTTCAGAATATTTTCATCTGCCAGCATGCTAGGTACTGAGCCATGAATCTGTGCGTAATGGAGAAATAGAAGATGTATGCCCAGTGAAGTACGTCTGCTGTTTGTGAATTAATAAGCAGACCTCTCCAAAGTAAAGTAGTATTTCTATTTACAAACATTTGCTGTAACTATTGGCATGCTAGTGACTCCCTCCCTCCTTGCCCATGACCAAAGGTATGAATCAAACATCTCTTTTCTGAGGGATGGTAATTTTGGTAGTCCATAGTTTTGATTTCCCTTTATTTCTATAAGCTTACATTTTTAATTTATTCATTGTTTCCATGGTTTTGATAGAAATTTATTAAAAATAAAATGTAAATCCTGTTACAAAGGAACAAAGTAGGTGCAATGCATAAATTTTACTAAACACACCAAGTCTTGGTGGCGCAAGTCTTGAGGTTCTTGGGATTTGTAGTTGTCTACTTCACTTGTAATGGATTTTTCTTAAAACAGGGTATGAGAGAAGTACTGCTCTTCACATTTTAGGAGAGGAGACAAAGGTAAAGAAAGGCTCAAGTGTCTGAATAAAGGTTGTACATAAACTTTGTGTCACAGTATAGAAATACATCCAGTACTTCTGAATAGTAAAGAGCTCCTGGAACATATTTGCATCCTATCTTAGAATCATAGAATTGATTGAGTGGGAAAGGACCTTAAGACCATCTAGTTCCAACCCTCTGCCATGGGCAGGGACACCTCACATTAAACCATATCACCCAAGCTATGTCCAATCCAGCCTTGAACACCGCCAGCAGTGGAGCATTCACAACTTCTCTGGCCAGCCCATTCCAGTGCCTCACCACCCTTACATTAAAGATTTTCTTCCTTATATCCAATCTAAACCTCCCCTGTTTAAGTTTGAATCTATCACCCCTTGTCCTATCACTACAGTCCCTACTGAAGAGTCCCTCCCCCCCATCCCTATAGGGCCTCTTCATATATTGGAAGGCTGCTATGAGGTCTCCACACAGCCTTCTCTTCTCCAGGCTGAA
>JANRGW010038436.1:825-38561 GCA_024733675.1 Psilopsiagon aymara | reverse complement strand
AGTGAAGCCATGCTGGCTGTCACCAAGCACCTTGTTGTTCTTCATGTGCCTCAGCATGCCTTCCAGGAGAATCTGCTGCAGGATTTTGCCAGGCGCAGAGGTGAGGCTGACTGCTCTGTAATTCCCTGTTTCATCCATTTTCCCCTTCTTGAAAATGGGGGTTATATTTCCCTTTTTCCAGTCATCAGGAACCTCACCTGACTGCCATGATTTTTCAAATATGTTGGACAGTGTCTTAGCAACTTCATTTGCCATCTCCTTCAGGATCTGTGGATGGATTTCATCAGGTCCCCCTCTTTGTTCAGGACTTGTATCCATTCAGGTTCTTAAGATGGTCTCGAACCAGATCCTCTCCTACAGTGGGCTCAGGGTCTTCATTTTCAGTCCCTGTGTCTGCCTTCCAAGACTTGGGTGGTGTGGTCAGAGCATTTGCCTTTAAAGACTAAGGCAAAGAAGTCATTTAGGACCTATTTTCTTCAGGCCTTTTCTTCTCTCCTTCTCGGGAGAAAGCCAACAAAGAAAGAAAGAAGCAAACCCCGTTGTTTTTGTTAAGGAAGACCCTAAATTCCTTATGCTATAGTTTTAAAATAGCCACTTGAGCTTACCTATAGAGTACAAGTGAAAGTATTTCAGTGGAACTCACAAAATGAGTTGCTCAGATGCATTTTATTTGTGAACTACTATAATGAGCGAACCTTTTTTTTTGACTACCCTTTGAAACCAAGGAACTCTGATTCATAGTTCTACCCACAAGCCTGGGAATCACATCTTGGCAAGTCAAGGAGGCAAAACCTGTTCCTAGTTCTTAAGGCAGATAAAGCCAGTGTGGGATTGTTTCATGTGACCTCTCCAGAGGAAGAGAACTGTTGTTTTTCAATTTTCTCCTTTGTTTTTAAAGCCTAGTCATTAAAAAATGCTTATAACACACTTTTTTCCTGGATATCTTTCTCTTTATGTAGAAGCTTTCTCCATTAATCCTTTAATTATGTTCCTGCATGCATTTAATTTTTGATCTTCTGTACTAGGAACCATAAAATGTGCATTTTATATAAAGGCTGGTTTATACTACTGCCTAACAGCTGCTATTGGCCAAACAACTTTCCAGGGACTGCCTCTTGTCCGTCAACAGTTCTCTTTTCAGCAGCAAGCAGTACACTGTGCAGAGCACTTTTTACCCCGTAGCTTCCTTATTTCCTGTTAGTTCTTATCACATACCACTTACTCCTTCATGGTAGTAATATCTATATAAAACACGAGTAAGAATAAATAGATTAAATAGATGAGGAGGTTGGGGGGTATTTTAGTAAATTCAAGCCATCAAGCTGTGCAAGTAAAAAGTTATTTGAATAATCATTGCAACATAGTAAGCGAATGTCAAGGAAATGTCTAGTTTGAAATAAATAAAATTAATACCTAACTAAATTTGGGTTTAATCACCTTTCTGATGAGTCTAATTTATTACATGAGACATTTCTGATGTTAAAAATCTCCAATTGGTGTTTTAGATGTAAAAACTTTTATTCTAGATTTTGATTTGAAGAACATACATTAATATAGAAAAGCTCTGACTCCAAAGCTTGCAGAGGTAGTTATTTTTAAGGAAAACATAAATGAAAATGGCATGTAATTTGATTCACCTACATGGGGCTTTTTATTCCATCTTCGTTTGGATCATGAATGGTTAGAACCTTAATTCCATATTTATTATGTACTCTAATATCTTGCAGAGTCCATTGTTGTGGTCATTGTTAATACTTTACATGAACATATGGCTCATTATCTTCATCAGGAGTTTTGAAATCAGTGGGAAATTGTTTCAATTACGAATAAGTAAAGAATATTTCCCCTCAGATCTGAGTCTGCCATTGATTTCAACAGTATCAGGATTTGATCCTCTGGGCAATCCACAGCTAATATATATTGACATTAAAAGAGCTATAAGGATTTAAATCAATAGAGAATCAACACTTGTGAAGTGTTTGAAAGCTACTGGTTTTTACCTGTCTAGGTTTTCCATAGCTCTTACTCTCTCTTTGTTTTCTTCTATTAGGTGTATTTATTTGTTCAGAAAATACAGACTGCTTAAATTGTACTTTGGAGTATTGAAGAAAACAGGAAATAATTTTCTGAATCTTTTTTACCAAGTGATCAGGGACTTCTTTAGGCTTTTTTTATTTTTTTATGAAAGTCTGTCTCATCTCCTTCAACTCAGGAAAATCACTGTTTGTCATCTTTGTAACTTAAGTCCCCCTGCTTCTCAATTTCAGCCAAAATCTTCACTTTGACTCATGCATCAAGAGAAGGGCAACAACTCCCTCAGTGCTGTGCTTGTCTGCTCATAGTTCTGTCTGAGAAACTATTTCTTTCAAGATATTCCCACATAGTTTTTTCAAGTTATTTCATTCTAAAAGCAGACTAGAACTGTTGAAGGTTATCATAATGGTACTCGCTGTGTAGTGTCAACATCATTTGCGTGTAAATTTGTTGCCCAGAACGTTGTCACAAGAGGTCAATTACAGGTGTCAGTATGAATTATAATAATTAAGTACTATATCTGCTATGCCTTTTACCTACAAGAAGAAATGGTGTGGTAGGGTAAGTGCATTCAAAGGTATTAGTTTCATTCTGTTTTCTTTGAGAAGTAACTTTTCAGACTGAAAATTATAAGATAACCATGCTTTGATACAAAAAACTGAAGGGGAGACATAACAGAGAGTATCAAACTCTTTACCTCTTTACCTCTTTACCTCGTTCAAGTATGTATAATGCGTTTCACAAAGGGTCGGGTTAGGTATTGGGATAAACTGTCTAAGCGCGAGCTATGGAAACGCTGCATTATATTGCTTCTGGAACCTCCATTACAGGAATTATTTAAAAACAGATTGGCCAAACATCTGTTGACAATTACAGAAAGCATAGAGGATCCAACCTTGAGCAGGAGGTTGGACTAGATGAGTTGCATAAGTTCTTCTCAATTTTCTTTTTAAAATCATAATTTTCTAACAAACAACTGTGTGACACATACAGCTATATGGTAATACATTACTTTCATTTTCATCCTGAGATCAAACTCCTGCTCAAAGATAGGAGACCCTAGATCCACCATTGGTGAAAGCTACTTTTATAAGCCAGCAGAGTTGGAATGTGACCCTGCAGAAAATAGATTCTATTTTGTATGCTGTCAGCAGCAGTAACATATGGGGAAAAAAAAAAAAAGAAAAGAAAAAAAAAGGGGGGGGGGGGAAGATAGAGAAATTGTTTCCATTAGTCTACGTTAGTCTAACTAACCCAATGCAAATAATATTGTAGGCTGGATTAAGAATGAGACATTCCACTTCACATGTGGCTCTTGCAGGTAGAGTTGAAAGGAGTTTCCATGCTCATGAACAATTTGTGGACTCAAGATTTACTTGTTTGTGAAGTTTCTTAACATAGTAGTAAGACCAAAAAGTGAAATCCACTTAATGATTAATGTTTTAAAAGGAATTTGAGTGAAGGAAAAAAACCCATAGGTTTTACGCTTATCATAACTTGAAGAAATCATTTCAACTCATTTAGAGCTTACAGTATCTGACAATAGTCTTTTTTGTCTTTCTCTTCTACATATTAATATAGCATGTGTGATGTAGCAGAATATTTCCATGAGGACTCTCATGAGATGCTTCAGTGATACTTTGAGACATAGCAGATTTCCAGAGTATATATTAGAGTCAAAGTGGGAGTAAAAATTTCATGTACAGAAGAGCAGTGGGGTTTTTTTTATGAGATATGAAAAACTGTCACCTTTGAAATTTTCCTCTCCAAATAATTTTCAGATCTGAATATGATTTACACTGGCTGATCGAGGCTGGTGCCACATATGTAACTACTAATGTTAGGCATGAACTGCTGCAGGAAACTGATACTTAACAAAACTACTTAATGAGCATCATTTTTTACAGCAAGCAAATTAGTTGTTGAAAATTGAACGGAATCCAACTGAAATCTCAGAAAACACTATTGAATGAAAACATTAGATATAAATTAGAGAATATTCAGTTAGGTTTACAGTCTTGTCTTTCATATACGCTCTCTAGTGTCATATTCAAAGTGCCTGACAGTGACAGGAAATTTGCTGGCAGCATATGCCAAACACATGCACAGTTCCTCCAGAGAAGGGTTTGGTCAGGAAGCATCTTAAGAAGACATTACATGAGCAGTCAGGCCAGCTCCACTGCTTAATGCGAAAACAGGGAACAGGCACAAGAAGTCTCTTTGTGCTTATTGCATACTCAGGAGAATTTCTGTCTGAAGTCATCTCAGCATTTTCTAGATCTTTTTCATTTTTTTATCACACATCCAGTGCAATTTTCAGTGTTACACACTCAAAATACAGGACATTGACATTTATTTCTCTCTATCATATCAAGTACCAATAGAGACTTTACTGGAAGATTTACAGTAACTGTTAGCCTATGGTGTACTTTTATGATTCATGCATGAAAGGGAAAAAGACTTGCTAGCATGTCAAAATCAATCTGATCAAGACTATTTGTCCTACCTATAGACATGCAGTTGCTAGAGCCCCAAAGTTACAAACTATTTTAAAGGCACACAACTGTGTGGACAGTTAATGAGATGTTTGTTTCAGAGTAACCTGAATAAGTTCTCTATACAAACCTTTATGGAAGATTGCTGTTACTTTATATAAACCATCCATGTTATTTGAGCCATACCATTGGATTTTGGCTGTTTTTTTCCAGTGTTGACAACAACTATTCAGTTTTTCATAGTTACTCTGAGAAAAGTAATATCCAGTCTTTAGACCTGGCTGGGAAAATAACACCTGCAAAATATAAATCTCGGACTAAAACCATAGTAAGTACTATGAACACCTGGGAATGTTTTATTCTAGAAGTACAGTACTTCTCTTTCTGTGGTCTCCTGTATAAAAACTGGTAGTGTTTATGAAAATCCTAAAGCTGAGAATAATTCTGTCACAAATTATTTTGTCCTTTTCATAAGGAAAGCACTGATTTTTTTTGTCCCTTCATCTTGAATAAACTTAGCATCAATATAGTTGTTTTGTCTAACTTCAACTTCTTGAAGCGAGCAACCTTATCATGCCAGAAAACCATTTTTTGTTCATGCACCTGCACAATGATTAATGGAGGTACAACTCTGGAAATAGCATTTGGCAGTTAACAGCTGCTACCAGCACTCTGGAGAGTGCACAGAACCTTGCAAAATTAAAGCCGCAGATTTGTTCTCTTCTAAAAAGCCAAACAGAACTCCTGAATCATGTGTGATGTGTAGATTGTGCATCATAATTTCAGGTATGCTCTTTACCTCTTTGTCTAAGAGTGACAAGTTCAAAGCCAGCTGATACATTACAACAAAAGACCTCTCAGAAAAGTGTCAGCACACACCTGGAGAATTATCACCAAGAGAAGCTAAGAATTTTAAAGCAGTCACAATAAAACTAATTAATAAATTTGGAGTATGAAACATAACCAACATAACCAACTGGCACATCACAGCCAAGATAAGAGTACCTAGTTAGTCTCAGAAGAAAATATATAAAAGATGACAAAATAAATGATGACTAATACCACAGCATTGAACAGTTCTTTCTTGCTGGATACTGGTCAACATCAGTTCAGTATTGAAGCCACATCTATATTGCTGTGCAATGAATGACCCTATTGACCTACACCTGTGGCAGACCAGTTGGTAGCAACTGGTAAATGACAGGCTTTCTGATTACATAAGTATGTATGACCAAGTCTTGGATTTACTATATATTAACTAGTAAATGTTCCAGCTTCAGAAGTAAACTAGAGCTATTCTTGACCCTAAAGCAACCTGTAATATCATTTGCCACAGTAGCACACTAGGCAAGATACCAAGAAAACTCATATATAGATTATGATATCCAAAGTAAATATTTTCAGGCCACATATTTATCACCTGAAGGTCCTCTAGAAAGTTTGGATTTGGCAACAATTTGGTTCCCATCAATTCATCAAAGGCTTATTGACCTAGATCTTCAAATGGGTTTGCATATGTTTCCAATATCTATTTAGCCTCAAGGAATTTGTAATTACCAAGGGACTGAAGGGAATGTGAATGCTGATGTAAGTGCCAGAGGTGACTATCTCAAGGAGTAAGAGACTAAAGCCAAGTTAATCTAGTTTTGATCTAGCACAACTATATTGTGAGAGGTCTGTGCCAAACCTGCCTATGACTGTTGATATGGAAGATGTTGCGTACATGTTAGATACTGATGTCAGGTCAGTCTTGTGTTGGATTCCCTGGAAGTCTGTTCACTGCTGGCTCAGAAAACTTAGCTGTTTTGTATTAAACCTGGGCTGCCTGCCTTGCTATTCAGATTGCTATAAATAAGCACTGTTGTTTATTCAAATCAAAGTGTGGCCATTCTCAAACAGCTTATGTTTTCCAGTTCTTGCTGATCCCTAACTGGTAGAGAAAGGTTGGAGAGAAAGCTGGCTCTGTGCACTTGCAGACATCTCACTCATGCTCTGAAGCTTTTTATGGTTTATTAAATAAATGGATTTAATGGATGTGCTGGCCCTCTGTTCCTTCTTTATCTAATACCTTTGAAGTACTCTCAGTGCTAGCTGTCAACTAAGAAAAAAATATCAGTCAGACTAATGAATAGGACCGAAGTCTCCCTCCCTATTCTTCTCCCCTGAGAAAAGGCCATGGCATATTGTTGAGGCAGTGCAATCCAGATTTACTATTCTCCTCATTCACTCTCAGCTAAAAAAAGCTGCACCAAATTGCAGATTAGTAGAGCATCTGAGAGCAACTACTCCTCACTAGGAGAACTCAGAGTAAGGACTTGGCCAAGGAATCTTTTGGAAGGCGAAGGAAAGGAAGAAACCCTGCCTGAGAGATCAAATTCAGAAAATGTCTCTGCTAAGAAGTTTGTGCCAAAGGGGTAATGGGAAGACACTGAGTTACAAAAGGAAATCAAAGGCTAGGGACACTGAAAGGAGAAGCATCCCACTGTGGAATGACTGGAATGCCCTGAAAGGGAAGACTCTGTATTGACTATCTTGCTTGATCTGCATGTCAAAAGCGCTTCTGCCATATAGAAACATACTGCTGCTTGGAAAAATGCTGTGATAAACAAAGCACTGGAGGCCATGCCATTGTCCTCCTCCCCCACTGTTTTCAGGACAGGTATATGGCATAAGATAGTCTTTCAGAAAATCCCATGCACAAACAGAATAATGAAAGTAAACAGTAATGGTCACTTTGTGATAATTTATTCTATAAGTAGGAGTAAAGCTCACTAATGTACCATCACATTTTTTAATTGCTAAGTCCCATAAAACTATATATGATTTCTCAAATTATCTTACAGTTTCACAGAATTCTTCAGACAAACTTAAAGAGTATTTGAGTTCAAAAAGGAGAACACCTTCACTAAAGAACAGCTTTCATAAATTAACAGGTATTTTTAGTGTAGTAAGAATAAAAAATGCTCGTAAACAGACAACCCTGGAAAAATGTTCTGTTGCCTGAATTGTCCAAACATTTACTGCACATGATGAGTGCTTTTTGAGCACTTCCTGACATACAGAAAACAATATAGCTTTTGGAGATATGCTCATCCGTTAAATAAATATACATCCCGGTTGTTACAATGAGAGGATCCATTCTGCAGAAAATTTAGAAACATACTGACTTTTGTCATTCTGCCTTCCAGTTGTATCCACTCACACTAATTAGTTCTTCTCCATTTCATACTGTGTCATATAGATTGAAATTTGTGAGAGAGTGCAGAGTAATTCCAAAGCAAGTACTCTTAGGTAATTTATTTGGGATGAAACTTCATTTTTCACTTACCAGTTCTGCTTCTTTTTCTGCTTTTCAGGGCCTTGCACTGACCCCATTAGATAGAATCTTTGTCATTGGCTTTAACAAGAAAGTTATCATCAAAAAGCAATGGATTTTCAACTTGTCTGCTAAGGAGCTTTGTTGGTTTCAATATAAGTGAGTTTGTGCTTTTAATCACAGAATCAGCAGCAAATTGATCAATGAACCATTAACATAGACATAGTTTTGTGCCTGTTTCATCCATATTTGTGTCTAAAGGATAAATTGTGCCTAAGCATCACTTAATTTCCACTAGAGGTTTCTGGTAGCAAATAGACAGATATAGATATAATTATAGATACATATTGTTTTCCACTAAACAATTCAAATTTCTTCTAACTATTAATTCATTTACTATAGTTAAGAGGTGAATATGTTTCTCGAGATCGTCAATTAAAACTAAAGAAAAAATTTGTCATTCAAAGATGAGTGGTTTAAACTTCACTGAGTGGAAAGCCAGTAAGACAATTTAGGATTTTTTCAGTGCGGCTCAAATGCTATAACCAATGTTAACAAGAAAAAAAAAGCTTTGTACTTGCACTAGATTGACATAAGATATAATTATCTCTGCAGCATCTTTTTTCTCCTCCTCAGAATAAAATAAATACTAAAGAATTAGAAATTTTGAGTTCGGAAATAGGGATTGTATTAATAATTATTTTGTAAGCAGAGAACGCAACATCATCTAATGACTGATTCCAAATGTTACTGACGGCTGTGGTATCATGAGCTGCTGCACTATCCAAATTTTCCCAAAAAGTGAAGCTTGTGAAAGCATAATTTCCAAACATAGTCCCACAAAGGTAAAGCAACTAGTATTAATTATGTTTGGTGGGCATTATGGATGTGTCTCGTATGGGACTCATTTGGGAACTGTCATTATCTACAACAAGGCACCATGGCTGCTAGAAGAGAGAAACAAATGATACTGTGTAAAATGATATCTCTATTAATTTTAGAGGCTGATTTTAGATAGTCGGGTATGAGCTCTGGAGAGCTCAAAAATACATTTGGTGTGATTTGAAACACTCTTGAGTCTTAGCGAAAATCAACTTTTAACATTAAAAAAAAAAATAAAAATTAAAAGTCTTACCATATATTATATTTGTTTCTTATAAATGAGACACAGTTTGCTAGTCTTCTAAATTCTGAATTTGACAGAATCCATCTTTGCCGGCACCTTGTAGTAGTTGCTTTCATGATTAAGTTAATATTCATCCCTGAACTACCACATCTACCACATTCTGCTGGACCTGGACATTCCCCTATATGAAATGGCTTTTCAAATTCAGAGGGACAACTGAGGTTATGTTTAGCAACATGCAGGGTCAGTTTCAAACCTCTTTTTGGATTCATGACACTCACTGCATCTCAGTTTGAAGGACAGAATATGAGGCAGTGACACTAGACTAGTAGCATATGTTTTTCACACCCATGCATGGGAAGTGCCTGGGCTAAATCCAGACCCAGTATTAGTGAATTCACCTCCTCTTGCCTTCAGTGCAGCCACATTCACATAGCCAGTTGGGATTTTGTCTAAGGGCATTAAAATTTTCCAGGAAGTAAGACAAATCTTTAAAATGAGGCAATTTGTTAGTAACTAGATAGCCAAGATAGCAAAGCAAAGGATATTTTGTATGTATTGTTGTTAGCAAACCAGACAGACTTAAGTTAAAAGAGGAAGCTGGGAATGATTGTTTGTTGGGGTTTTTTAAAGTTATCAGTCATTAGACAGAAACAAAAAAAAATCACAGTGGGAGACTTGTAAAATGGTTCTTCCAATCCTCAGGGGCATTTCTTTCAGTCTTTCAACAACAGAACTGGTCTATATCATAAGTCTTATTTATAAAGAGGCTTTCAGGCAATTTCACACTGCTTTTCTCTGATGCCGCCCAAAAAACCATGTAAACCCGAGGGATTAGTAGTGACTTAGAAGGAAAATAGTGTAAAGTTACAGGATGAACTGAGCCAGTGCAGCTGGCTGATGCACTGTTCCCTTGGGCTACTGCAGTGAATGAGACTTAGATAAGTGCCCCAGTCCACTCCCACACCACCAGTGTACTGACTCTTCTGTTATATTGTGCACTAGGACTACTTGGTCTCAGGGGGCCGTCAAGTCTTTAATGGCCAGTAGTGTGGAAGGAGAGAGGAGTTCACTATCTGGGAGCTGAAAGTTACACCTCCTTTTATACTTCTTTTCTGACAGTAACAATTGAGAAGCACAGCAAACAAAATGTTTACTCACACTGCAGTTGATAACCTGGTTTGAGTCAGTTATTTTTATGTTAGAACACCTTAGCATACAAAATAAATTGTGACATTAATAAACCATTCAGGGTCCATCCTGAGTTACAGGTATCAATTATTCTGTGTTGCAACTGGTTAATGACTGTGTTGCAACTGGTTAATATCACTGTACATCCCAGAGCCTTTTTTTGACAACATATTTTCTCATTTATTAAATTTTATCTGCAGAGGAGCTGTCATACACATAACAAGACTGTATCCATTTTCACCTATTGTTTAGTATATTAACTACTTACATCTAGTTAATCCACTTTACATTGAAATTGTTACTAGAAGTATCATATAAGCATTTGTCTTTTTGGAAACACAGCAAATGAAAACCAAAACAAATTTCACCTCAATCTTCAGTATGCATAAGCTTTATTTCTAAATTAAGGTCTTAAAAACCCACCACCTTTGGAAAAATTAAGTCTGTATAACTCACTTCCATTTGCTAAATGAAATACTGATTTGTTTTAGGTTTATTGTGTTTACAGCTGTGCAGACACTTCCAACAATTCTATATGCTGGAATATTTAGCATTCACTTGACAGAAAGAAGTAGTGTGAAAAATGGTAGGAGTATATATTTAGGCCCTTCTGCTATTGAAGTCAATAGAAATATTCTCTGTCATTTCAAAGTCGGGGTTGTAATATATTTTGATTGCTCTGAAGTTCATGTGAACTATGTTCTAATGTTCCTACTTACTTGGTTAGTGACTAAAAGGCTATTGAGGCTGGGTAAGAATAGAGTTTTGCTTAGTAAATAGTGCAGGATCAGACTTTTTCCTTTCTTACTGAAGTGCCGTGAGGATTAATTTGTTAATGTCAGTGCAGCACTTTAAAGACATAATAAAGAAAATAAAGTTACTCTGGTGATGAGTGCCACAGAAGTGTCTATAAATGAATAAAGTGCTGTCTAAGTGCTAAGTATTATTATGATTACTGCCTGCATTTGCAAAGAAGTGGTTAAATACAGTGGGATGTGGGTGTAAAATTACATTTTAAATGGATCTATTTTTGAGATTACTTATCAGCATGATTAGTGTGATAATAATTACATTTATCATTAATAATACATTTTTTAAAAGTTAGGCAAAAAAGCTAACAAGTTTGATTTTGATTTTGCCAGAAATGCACAGTGCTTTCCAAAAGCAATCTGTAGAACTTGTCTCTGGAATGCAGCTGTGTAAGATTTCACTAACATCTTGCAGGTGGAGCCTAATTTTAGTTCAGCCTTGAGAAGGGGGAATTGTTTTCTCTGATATGCACAGCACCATAACAGCAGCATAGCAGGTGGAGCTGTAGACAAGTACTTGTTTACTTTCCTGTTTAAAAAAAAAGCCAACACAAATGATTCATATTGTTAATCATATAGTTTCGATTTGATTTTAACAAGTCTAACACAAAGTCTGCAGCGTATTTGACCTACTGATTCCTAAATGTGGAACAAAACCAACAGAATGGAAAATGTTTAGAAAATGAGCATTTGATCCTAAATATAGTGGAGAAGGAGCTGGTAAATGATGGGAAGGAAAATTTAGAAATGCATCTGCACAGTTACAAAGAGTGAGCGGCAGAATCAGTCTCAACAATTTCTCTGTCAGCTTCATCAGTCTCATATTAGGACAGAGAAGTTAACTTCTGTGGAGACTGGAGATTCTTGAGCTGCAAAACATGGAAATGAGCAAGGAGATAAAAGCTAAGCAGCAACTTGCTGCTTTTAGTCAAACTAGTTATATAACGCAGTACAATAAATCTCATTCATTCCTTTTTTGATCGGTTTATGCTTTAAGCTCACCAGAAATCCTTATTAATTAAATTATCAATAACTGGTGACTTTTTCATCAGTTGTTATGAAACTTCCCAGTTTGTACCTAGCATGATAGAGTATGCCTATAGTGTCCATGGGGTAAACAGTGTATTATTTGGCCAGAAAAGCTATTTTACCATGCATAATTCTTTTCTAGGATTCTATATTGTGGATTAATGTACAAGTTATATTGAAGTTTTTGATTTATTGCCTTGAAAGCCTCAAGGTCCTTTCAAAGGCTGTGTTCCTGATTTTTTTTTTTATGTGTATATCATGGAGTCGTTGATCACACACATGGTGTATCTAGTTGTTCTTAGTTATTCTTTTCAGATGGCATTAACTGGGATATTTACACATCAAGTTAACTTCATGCATCTCACTTGTTTAAATTTATTCAGTGTAAACTTAGTCCATTGTAAATTTTTTCAGGTCTATCACAGAATAAACAGTTGTGTTCTAGGTCATGTATTGTCTGTAAGGAAATCGTGGGTACTGGATTAGAAAATCTGTAGCTGTCTGACTCTTGATTTCTTATAGTTTGGGGTTTTTTTAGTTAAGTGAATGGACAGGAACTGGATCCAACAAAGAACTATTGTTTCAAGTGTTGTTATTTCCAAGCATCCTTTTGGGGAGTTCGCGCACGTACTACTCTTGTCTATATAGACCTTGCCTTCCAGACATCTCTTCTAATGAACATGAAGAGATGAAAATTTGTCTCCAGATTTTTTGTTACTTTCTCAAGAATCATAAACTGCTCCTGCAGTAACAACTAAATGGGCCTATTAAAGGTCTATATTCAAAGTTCTTTCCTGGTTTTGGAGTTTAGAGGCACATGGCATAGCTAAATAATTCCTGAGAAGGGCAATAGTTCATTTAATCAGTTCAATGGTCACCTCTTCATTTCTTCATGACGGTGATAATAACATAATGTGTTTATTGTTTGGGTTTGGTTTGTTTTTTTCTTTGTAAAAGGCACAGCCACCTCAGAAATGCAGCACACTGGAGCACAATAGCACAGACTGTTGACTTCTCTCCAAGTGATTCTAGTATGAAATTGATTGGTAGTGACATGCCTGTGAAGCTCAGAGATATCGAACACAGCTCATTCTATCTTATCTTATATCTCACCTTATCTTAGTATTTACAAGAGGTCTTCCAGACATCAGAATAGAAGAACTCCTTATACTGAAGGCATGTTTTGCTGAATTGCATCTGTCATTTCCTTCTGTATGTACACAGTTTGTGCAATGGGTGAGGAAGAGGTCTGGGCACTAGTAACCGACCTCTAGTCTCGTTCATGTTTGTTTTAACTCATGCAGCTGCACCTGGCTAAGAATGAGGTGTGAAGTAAACTGAGGATCCACTCTGAAGTGATCCTGTTGATGGAGGTTTGTGAAGGAAGACCTGGCAAAGATTAGTAGAATAAGAATGTACATTCACTGGCATTTTTGAGGAAGCAGTAATACCCCAGGAAGGATTTTGTGGTCAAAATGCCGTTCTTATTCTGCCACTAAAGCTCATCTTCTGAAATATTTAATGGAGATTAAAGCATTTATAGCCATTACTATAAAACTGAACGTTCAAAAGCACTAAGAATGATATTGCCAATGATGAAGAAGGAAGGTTGCACAATAATTTCCTTTCCTCTATCACTTTTTTGTATTGATTTATGCCTTCCCTGGGAGTAAATTCCAGCTGCATGTGTAAAAAGGTTTATTTACTCAATTGGAGTACTAGCAATGTTGGTACTTAAGCCTGTACAGACTAAACTGTAGACATGGCTCAAAAAATGCTATTGCCATGCTATAATGCACAAGAAACCCCACAAAATAATATCTGTTTATAGTACTATCTGAACTGCAGTAATGCTGGTAAGGGTGATATTCAGATTCTCAATAGAGACAAGTCTTTGAGCCTGGCGTGTCCAAGTAGAAAGCAGAAGTATGTGAATATGCAGTAGCATTTGAAAAGAAGCCAACATTTAGAAATATATGACCTCAAGATAATTTTGCCTTTGCCTAGTTTCAGTGTTTCTTGAATTTAATAGAGACTTACAAAATATATGGCCATTTCTAAGTTTTAAAGCGTTATCAAATGCATTCTAAATATTCTTGCTGTTCAAGCTCAGATGATTCTGCAATTATTTCCCAAGTCTGTCCCCCTATTTTTCTGATGTCTTCAGTTTCTTTTAACCCAGCATAGGTCTTTCTAGCATTTCCATGCTTTTAATATGTCCAAGGAATTTGAGCTGACATGTCTTGTTCTGATTTATGTTTTTTATAAGTGATGGAAATGGACTCCAAATCAAGCAGAATAACATGCTCAACACTGAAAACGTGAGCATAAGAGCCAAAACGGTGTTCAGTTCAAGCTAAGAAAGTGAGATTGCTCTCCTCAATGCTGTTAGCATACTGCAGTCCTCCTGAACCAATGTTTTCCAGTGTATATCAGGGTAACTCAATTTTGGGCAAACAAGAACTGCCTGTGGAAGTTACACCTTGTGCTTTACAGAAATAATTGTGTTGTGTCATAGACTTCCCCAGCACCTCACGTTAAAAGTAATTATAAAGGATAATACCCTTCCTTTAAGTTGTTCACAAGGACACAAGTAATCACTAAATGCAAAGCTGCAAAGAACTAAATGATCACAGCATCACTAATGGGGGGGGAAATTCTTTTTCATTGCCCTTATTTGGACATCAGCTACTTTATCAGGATATCCACTGTACACTTCTCTTTTGTCATATTTTGAAGGAAGTGACTCTGTTTTATAATATTTTAAAAATATTTTATAATATTTTTTATAATAATATTTTCTCAGAGGATACGTCTACTAAAAAAAAAAAAAAAAAGATATTAAAAAATCACTTCTCTCAGCTGAATTATAAAATCAGAGCAGACGACTTTATAATGAAGGAGGCTGGAACTCAGAACTGCCCCAGAAGTCAGTATTTTTTGGATTTGTGCTGCAAAGAACTGTCTCGGCTACAGTTCCACTCTATTTGATGAGGATTCCTGAAATCTAACTGTCAGCTCTTCTGCTCTGCCTCCCCCATTCCCTATTCTTGATCGGCAAGAGCTTGCCTTTTAAAAATAAAAAGCTATTACAAGGAAAAAGAGAAAGAGAAGGAGTTTCTAAATTAACACTGAAATTGTAAGAGACTAATTGTATGTTAGCACCAAATAAACACTGTTGATGTTGTTGGGTTTTGTGTTTTATAAGTTTTGTGTAACCCCTAATCAAACATGGGTGAGTATCTGTTGAAACAATGTATGTAATTTGTTTACATTGTTAGTTGAGATAATTACAAAGCAAGCACAATGGAAATAACTGGTTTCTTACTTTTATGTGGAAAGTGTCGAGGGGAGGGAACTCAACAACTAACCAGCGGTTGTCAGCTGCTCTCTAAAATACTGCCTAATTTACAGTTGTTGCATATTAGCATTGCTAAGAATGCTAGGGACATAAAGTGTCATGTTGAATAGAGGGTGATGACTTCATACTAGAGCAAGTCTGGGGACATGACCAGTTTGCAGTCACAGAGAAATCAGCTTTAATTAATTTGAGTGCCAGTGCTGTGTATAATTACACAGCATGAGAGTTTGCATGCAAATTCTAAAAAGCTGATTGTTGAAATGCTTGCACTTACTTATTAATACATTGGGACTAAGCAATCCTGGCCTGTAAGCAAGGTATATAAAGAACACGCAGTTCTGTAAGGGTAATTTGCACTACCTATGGTTAGCAAGCAGAATTCAGATAGTTCTGTTTCTTAAGTGATAAATATAACATCTTAGTCATTCTTGAGGGTGACATACCTTGTAGCCCACTCTCAGTGCGCAACTAAAACAAGATGATCTATGATTATTAAAGTTGTTAGAAACATAACAGCAGGATTTGAGCTTCATTTGCTGTAGACACTTGCTACAACTCAATCTTGCTTTTTAATTTCATTTTTTATTTACTTATATATTGTCACTATTCTCAATTAGAAAAAATGGCTTGCAGGCAAATAAAATGTAGAAATTGTCATAGCAAAATTAGCCCTCTTGTGTGATGCTTTGTACATTTCAGAGACAATGACAAAGACCATAAGTATCTTTTTCTCCCCTACCCCAGAACTGCAAGTGCAAGGCTTTTTTTTGGCTTTACAGCTGCTAGTATTACGTTCTGTGGCATCAAAACTGGTAGCCCAAGAAATGGAAGTTGTACATAGCCCTGTCCAGTTTTTAACCAGTATGTTGGTCTTAGCCATGTGTGACTGTAATTGTCCTATAATCTGGACAATTTATTGCAGTATTTTACTGTGGCAATGAGTTTCACTGATTAATTATATACTGAATAACAAAATAGCAGGAACACTAAAAACACTATTTCTTAATTTGGATGAAATTATTTTGTCTGTTGATATACACAGGGAAAAATTCAGAGGTCTTTTCTTGTCATTCATTAATTTATACACCAGCAACATCTGCTGCTACCTTTCTCCTTTCTAAACTTAGGTAGTCCACTCTTCTTTGGTATCTCACCATATGGAAGCTTCTTCATATCTTTAATCATGCTGTTGACCTTCTCTGGGTCTTGTCAAAAGCATTCATAATTAAGGAAAAAAATGTTTGAATGTATTTGCTCATCACACAATGATTTTCGTAGACATCTAGGTTGTACAGCAGAGGTTAATGTAGGAACTTCCTTTGTATGCATCTGATATTTGCTGTTTGTTTCTGTTGTTTCTTAAAGAATGTTTTTCATTTGCAAAACATTAACATTTGTCAGGGTTATTTCCAGCCACACAGAAAAATGTTCCTTTGTGTATTTTGATTATTTAAAGCAATTTTGTTTCTCTAATGCATATGTGCATCCAGCACAGCATGTTCACTGCTTTGAATGAATGTGGGGAATGCTGTTAATTTCCTCATGTGCATGTACAGGGATGCTTTTACTCTCTACTGCGTATGTTGAGATGGGATTGCTTTGTCTTCTAGTTCACGTTATTTAGTGCAGACTTCTTCTTTATATTTGAAATGTAATAACTACCATAGATTAAAAAATTGACTATAAACTGCATATGCTAGACACGGTTATGGTTTGGGGCTTCCCAGGGTCCATAAATGAATTCCAGAGTGCTCTGTTTGGGCACAGAGGGTTTTTACCATGCTTAAGGTGCTGGATGGTTTAGAGGGGAGTCCAACATAACTAGATGGTAGCTGGAAGGTTTTACTTAGATTATAATGAGGAAAAATACTGATGTTCTACAATAAAATTTTTATTGCTTGATTCCATAGGTTTAAGAATGCTCTAGAAAGCATTAGTTCCAAATCATTTCCCTGAGACATACATTTTTCTGAGCAGATTCTGCAGCATAGACGCAAAAAGTGTTCAAGGAGGTCTACACCTCCAGCAGATTGCAAAGTCATCTCCCCCATGAACCTAGGGTCTAATAGCTTGAAATAAGTGTCACAGAGACAAGGTTGGTAAGGTGGTGTGAATTGTTGTGTAGCTGTATGTGTTTTCACTCACCAAGCTTCAAGTACAACTTGAAAATATCATGTTGAGAGGATTATGTGCTTCATCCTGCCTTATATTTAAGTATGTGTCTAATTTTAAACACATAAATAGTTCCATTCACTTTACTGGGATTATTCTTGTGCATAATTTTAAATATGTGCTGAAGTGATTTAGTAAATTGTGTTCACAGAAGGCATCAGAGGCAGCAGTAACAATGAATGTGATGGGCCAGCTGGACAGCAACTGTCCAGTGGAAACATCTCTCTCCCTGTCAAAACCACTAGGTCTATTCTTCTCAAGTTTAAAGAAAAATCCTAGTTTCTCAGAATTTCTCACATCTTTCCATGTAAGGCCTTTGTAGGGTTTTTGCTTTGGAGGGAATTCTTCCAGCAGCCCTCATAAGCTGTCCTGTCTAAGAGGATATTTTGTGATGTGGTCTCAGTTCAAGTTTTACCAAATGGTTCTGTTGTATTTATACTGTCCCTCACTGTGGATTTCAAGCAAACGCAGATATTTTTAAAAACAAACAAAGACATTTCCCCATTTTTTTCAGGAGATTTCAGTACAGCCCAGTGCTGAATAAGTAAATGACAGTACAGAAAAATACATTTTTCTTTTTCTGAAACACAATTCAAGCACAAGACTACAAAGCAGATAGCTATGATTTAGAAAACTATAACTCAGAATTAATGTTTAATGGATGTGGCACATTCCTTGCTGTAAAATGGTATAAATCACTCACTGAAAGAAAACAACAGAATATTTGAGAAGCATGTTGACAGTTTTGTGTGGTTCAAAGGTGGCATGGAAACAATGACCACCTGAAGACAGTATTGTATCTCTGTGACAAAGAGCAACTAAACTCTCTTCATTTCATAAACACAGAAAAAAAGAGTGGATTTTTTATTGTTCTTTTGATTCTGCTTTATCTTGGGTATAAGATTTTTCAATCCCTCTTATATCATTCTTAATTATAAGTTTTTTTCTATCCCAGTTTTTAGTCTATTGGACATGAATACTCTTCACTGTGTTTGACTGTATCATTAAGTGAACTGGCTGTGCCTAGAAGACTTAATCCTGACACCCTTATTCCCATTGAAATTGATTTTGATATCGACCTTGTCCATCCTGAGATGCTTCTTTCTTCTCAACAATTATATTGAAATCAGTGAGACTATTCATATTAGTAACTGCTCACCGTGCAATGATGTTCAGAGCATGGCTCAGGAGGACTAACTGATGGTTAGTGTATTAGTGTGTGTGAGTATAGGTAGTCAAATCTAGTCCACTGAGTAGTTAGTTAGCTTGCACTTGTTACTTTGCACAGTTGGATTGCACTTTCCAGAATACTTGCTGCTTAGTGTGATGCCGACGGAGCTGGATCTTAACACATTTTCTCTCTGTGTTGCTTCCCACATTCCTTTTTATTCCTGAAGTTAGTGCATTGGGCAAAAAAAAAAGCAAGGTATGTGATTGTAATCAAGTGAACAACTTGGGACCACAAAACCCCCGCAAATCACATTTGTTTATAACTTTAGTTCTTTTGTTTGTTTCAGAAAAGCCTATTACATTTACTCTTAAATGATACAATATGTCCAGTGTGATCTTTTGGTCTAAACAGTAAGAATAGCTATTTCTCAGATTTTACTCTCTGCAGCTTCTCAACATTTTTCATTAAACAACAGAACTTGTAAACTTTAATTCATAAATTTCCCTTTTAACCTCATTGATCATCGTAATGAACCTCAACAGCTAGATGTTCATATCACACAAACTCTATTGTGGTTCAGATCTGTGTTGATTCCTTTTTTGAAAGATCTTTGGAACACTGGTTTCTACTTTGATTATATGTGTTGAGAAACTTTATTGTGAATATTCTTTTTTATTTAAATAAATAGATGCTTACTTACACCAAAAGGTCATAGGAAGCTTACTATTTTAGGCATAAATGGGCCTGGTATTTTATAATTTCTGAATTTGCTAACCTTTCTACATGTGTAGTTTAGATAATTGCTAATAATTTCCTTCTTTCAGCTCCTAAAAGTAGGTATTTTCCCCTTTACCCTTAGAGATGAATTTATATCAATAGGGAAGTCATGAATAAAACCACAGAGCACTACCAATACTAGCAGTACAGTTTTGCCTTGAATGTTGCTACTGAATAGATATTCCTGTTGAGCACTGTGAACCTGGCTATTACTAATAATAGGTTAATACAAAAAATTAACTCACAGAAAAACCCAGAAATATAGAAAGGCCTTGCATAGCTCCTAAGTAGTGCATATGTAATATGTTCCACGTTGGCTCTCTCATGATGTCTTTTGTCTTTCAACTATTTAAACTAATTGATGGAATAGGTATTTTTAATGTGGTGGAAGCATTCTCATTGCATCTTTTGCACTAGAGGATCTCATATCAGGTGCATTGGAAGAACAGCAGAACTCAATATTGTGGGTGTATTTCTGGTCTAAAGATGCTTTGTGTGTGCTTGTGCATGTTATAATAACTTTTGCAAAAATATGCACATTTTAATTTTGCAATCAGTAAACATACAAATTTGAAGAAATATCAAGACATCCAGGTTCTAGCTCAAATACACTATGATCCGAGCAAATACCAACTGTAACAATTCTGTGATTCAATGAAATTCTATACGTTATGCAGGAGAACAGCATAGAAGATCATGGTAATGGCCCCTCTTGACTCCAGACTCTTCTTATTTGAAGCTTATAGATAACAAGTGCTGTGACATATTCACAGAGAGTTGTTCAAAGCTGTTGACTTGAAAATATTTTTTTTTCCAAAAATGTTTGGCTGATTCTTTGGCAAAAGATGCCTTCAGGCAAACACATGGAAAATTATACAGTTTATTAGAGCTTAAACTGAGAACAACTCTTGATAGCTGATGTTCACACATCACTAATAGCCTGAAAAGCTATGGGGTTTAGACAGTGGTATTAAAAGCAAATTCTATGTGATACATTGCACAAATGCCAGTCCTATTCATGCAAGGGTCCAAAAGTAAAAAAAAAAAAAGTATCAAACCAGCTTTCTGAATGCCCCTGTTCATTATTTTGCTGACTTGGATACCTTGGAGTATTTTGTATCCATTTCATTATCTCCAGAAAGCATGAATTGTAGTGGAATTTACATAAAAATCCTGTTGAAGAGTGAAGACTTGACTGCACAGTCAGCTGCCCCCCTAATCCAATCTTCCCCAATGCAGTTGGCCCGGCAGTTGCCGAACTCTAACAGTGGGGATCTCCTTTGTTAAGAAAAGTATGAATTTGAGCTTTAAAATGAGCAGAAGTCTTTTCTATTACTCAGGATGCCTCCTCTTGCTGAGTTTACATGAGATGTCTAGCAGGAGGTTTTATTAAATAGCCTCAAAAATTAGGCAAAAAAACCAATTATCTAGAAAAGGGGCACAAAAGGCTTAAAGAAGTGAGCATTAGAATTTTCATTATTGAGTATCCATGGGACACCACACCACTATTTGAATTTTAGTATTAACCCTTTGCATAAAAACGATTTAATACTTTTAATCAGTTTTGAATTACACTTTGAGAAAAGCACAAGTTGGGAATTTTAAAAAGCCTCCTTCATTTCTTTCAGTGTTATTTCAGTGCTCTCGTGTTTGCACTTATCTCAAAAGAGTTTTAACTTTGTATTAGATTTTTTGTGAAGGTTGATTACATGGGCATTTCAGTCTCACCTTCATTCTTTATTTAGCTGAAATTCCTAATCACTTCAGTGGGTGGTAGACAGGACTGAAGTGTTCCTTTAGATGAATTTCAGCTTCTAAAAAATCTTAGGGGTTGAGTAATGTATTCTTGTTTATTTTTTCCACTTTACAGATAAAATCTAGAGGGCATTCATCATCACCTGGATAGAAGTGATTTAAAGCAGTTCACAGTTTAGGCTGGCAGCCATTTTCTGAACTTCAGCAAAACATCAAAATCAGAACAGCAAGAAATAATTTCATAGTGATTTCATATGACCCTTGCAAAAGTGATACAGGTAAAGGTATACATACTGCCATGAAATTCTGTTTTTGCTTTATTAACAAAAAGCATCCAGCTGCTCCTGCCTCAGGAAAAATGGTTTTCAAATTAACATTAAGGAAACTATGCTCTTTTATTCTCCTGAAAGTAAGGTTTTATAACAGGTCAGTCTCCCTTTTTGTTCTGGAGGATCCACCCCGGTGTCCACATCTGGTCATGAGTCTCTCCCCAGTTTCCTGGTCAGTTTACTCTCAGAATTCTGCTTATTTGTTTCCTTCTTATTGTTGCAGTTTTTATATCTGTTTTTTTGTATTCTCTTTTACATTTCTTTTCATACCCTCTTTGTTATAATCCTTCTGACAGTGGTGTTCAATTGAAGTGTCATGGAACAGTAAAATCAAGCTACTATGGCAGAACATATGTAAGCTTAGAAGTTGTAGTCACTAACAGAAATCTTCATTTGCTTTTCTTTGTTTTCACTGGGCTCTATTGATTTCTACTGTAGTACCAGTCTTCCCAAGAGCCAGTGGGAGAGCAGTCCTTTGGCTCTCTTCCAAAGTGCATTTTCCAAATAATAGCATTAGAAAACTCCTGGACTTTCTAATAGAGAAAACAATAGCAGTGTCCAAGAACTGTACACCAGGATCCCTTGAGTCTGCCCATTTAGCCACTATGCTGAACTTTACAGTCGTTTAGAGAGAGCTGCAGAAACCTCTGACATCAATGGATTTACAAGGGCAGAGTTTACTTGACACTAATAGCGCTGATGAGAATGACAAGTTACAAGCTTTCTTTAACTCTTTTAAAAAAAGTTCAATTTCCAGGCAAATATGGTATCACTTTCACTTCAGACCTATGTAGAAGATACATCTTTGGATGATTTGGCAGATGTTGTTCTTTCTATGACCTACCTTAATTTTTTAATATGCTTTTATGTGGACAGTATTTTTTCTCCATCTGAAAGGAATTCTTATAAATACCGTACATCCTTTTTTGTTGAGGTAAATACAGTCTTGGCATTTTGTCTGCATATATTATGACATTGCAGTTAGTTTTTGGGAGAAAGAATGAAGAAAGCATATGCCCGTGCATTGCCAGGCCCCCTTGAACATTACTGATGAGTGGTAGTGAGCTGAGGAGGAACTGAAAGGACTGCCAATTTTTTTTTTTAATTGCTGCAGTACTACAGAATCAACAAGATCATGCAGAAGCCGATTGCAGAAAAACACTGTTTTGAGAGAAATCGAGTATTTTGAGACATTCAAAACCACTGTGCAGAAAATCAGACTCAGATTTACAAAATCATTGCTTGAAAAAATCTCTGAAGATTTTTGGAAAGGATTCATGACTGATTTGTGTACTGTAAAAAATACAGCAGTGGAACCTTTAATATTTTTGACCACATCTTTAGCTAGTGGAAAAGATGCAGTTCCATTAAGGCAACGTGACTGTCCTAATTTGCACCAGCTGAGCTTCTGCTTCTTTGTTTGTGTAGCCTTGTCGGCACCCCTTCCAAGGGAAAGCAAACATTCATTGTTCTTTCTTGGGTCAAAGAAAAGTCAGTGCAGAAAGATCCCAAAGTTTCCTTATCTGTTCTTTTTTCATTTTCCAACCAGCATTATTCATGTACAGAACAATTTGAACTCACAGTGCAGAACTTAATGCATGTGCTTCTGAATGTACCTGACACTGTCTGATGGATGAGTAATTTCCATAGGTAGAATTCCTGTATTGTCATTATTTTATGCAACATAATTTATGCTACATTAATTTCAAATGTGTAAACTGAAAAAATAGCACAATCTGAATCACATTCCCCGAAAGATTTACTTCTTAACCATTTATTTAACAGTCATTTTATCCCCTTTATTATTTTATCCTTGTGGTGTCACAGAACCTGTTCTCTGTAAGCTGTTTTTTCACTCTTAAGTGGAGGCAATGCAATATCTGGATCCATGCAACACTATCTGCTAACTATTGTGACTGAGACATGATCATAGAGAGATAGATGATGATGCTTTCATTTGCATTCACATATATACACTCTTATTGCACATTAAGAGTTATATTGCTAGCTACAGTTTCATTATTTCCCATATAAATACTTCCTCATATTCTCATAGGATGTTATGTGTTCATTACAATAAGCGTAGCTCTCTTGATTAAGTTGAAATCCATATCATGAAGGGGTTTGGAAGTTATTGAAAAAGATTTTTGAAAGCTGTTTTCCAGGAAGCAATTAAGGAGAAGCTCCTTTCAAATCCTGGTAGGTATTTCCAGTCATCCAACTTCTTTCAGAATTAACTGGGAGGGCAATAGGTAGACACGCCTTAATTAGTCACCATTAATTATAATGTAAGAAATATCACAGCAAAACTTTAGTATTATGATCCATCATCGGCTGAGACATTAGAATAATTTTCAGGACTCTGAGGGTTTGGTGCTGAATATTTCTTGTGACTGTCTCAGAAAGGCTTGCAAATCTCATTAAAAAGCTGTAACCAGAATGAAATGTGGTTTGGAGCGATTTCCTTGTCCCTGATGGAAATCACCCATTCCCAGGATACTGCTATCTCAGTTTTGCAAGGGACAATATATCCCTAAGGTTCACAAAGCATTTGGGAGTTAGGAAAATGTTTGGTCTTTAAAAAACACAAGGTTGTGTCAAGAGTCAGTTATTTTAAAAGAAAAGTCCCTGGAGTGAGAATCTTTGCAAGTTTAAAAACTTTCCCCTTTTCAAGTGGTGCAAGCTGAGCTATCCTTGGCTGTACATTCAGCACTTTATCCATGAACAAAGTATAAATATTTCCAGAAAACCCATTTCTATATTTATTTTCAGAGTGATGTCACTTCCCCACTTTGTACAGCTAGTAAGACAGCATTTTTATTTTACTGGAAGACTTCATTCCAAAGTGAGCTCTATTTTCAGAGAATATAGAGAGAGACCCACAGCCAGTGTGTTAGCTCTGTAACTGCATCAGTTTTCACTGTAAAGGAAACAATGTTAGTTTCCAGTTCCTCACCCGAATTCTCTGTATTTTTGTTTAGTACAGGCTAAAGAGCACATTTTTTTGTGGGGAGTCTCATGTGAAAATATTGACAGCCAATCACCAGGCAGACTCCAGTAGCAATTACTGCAATCTCTGCTGTTCCATCCATACTAATATTTTTAACAACTGTCTTTCCAAAAATAACTATGCTTTGTGAAGATCAAAAATGAACAGAACCACATAGTTCTCTGCTGTCTTCGAAGTATCTTCTGAGAAACACCATTATTTAAATGTATTCTTTAGTGCACAAGTACTATATAATTCAGACAGTAAGTTTATCTGAACTTTTGACCATACTTTTATCAGTATCAAAATATGTTTTATTGTATTTTATAGAAATGTGTTAAATTTATATACCTTTTTGTTTACTTTCCACCACTTCACCCCTGAGAAGAAGGTCTTACTAAGCAGGGTGTTTAGTAGCATCCTACCCATGTTTCAGCTTAAGGATGCTCTTCCCTCAAGGAACAGAAGGCTGCTTAGTTTATAAATATCTTCTCAGGCTGCTTAGTTTGTAAATATCTTCTCAGCCTCTTTCTGTTTGAAAGGCCAGTGCTGCTGGGGCTCAATCACTGGTGGATAGGCAACCTTTCCTGTCTGGCTATGGTAAACAATCATCAGACTCCTGCAGGAGTCTGAGAGCTTTAGCTGTATGATAGACCTATGTTCAGAAAAGAAGGGATCTGTCACTGCTTTTATATCTGCGAAGTAAAATTAGCTGCATTTCCTGACACATGGCTGCCTCATTAGTAATGTTCTTTAGAAACATTTTACAAAAAAAAAAGAGACTTGTTTTCTGTTCATTTATTTACACCTAATGCTTAACTTGGATAGTATGGCCATGGTTTTCAAAGCAGGGCTTCTTACCTAGCCCAGTAAATGGGGTGATGCTTTAAGGATGCCAAGCAGTTCCTCAAAGTCACATTCTCCTAGTGGCTCAGTCAGAATTAAAGTAGGTTTCTCTTTCTTCTTCCTTCTCCCCACTTAATCACATGGCCTCCCTCACTGCTGCCAATATGCATCTGAATTACATTGGCTGGGAAAACTGCTGCAGACAAGAAAGAAAACAGTATATTGCATCTCCATAGCCTTGGGACGTAGAGCAGGTCAAAGCAGGGTTAGCAGCTCCTTAGAGGTATTGCATCTTTTCAGCAGGAAAGGTCAATTTAATGAGAGATCCTTATAAAAAATACTAATTCAATGCCCTAAAACTCTGTTTTGAGCCCTTAAAGAACAATTTATATAGGTAGATCCTCCACTTTAATATTTTAGTGTTTGAAAATACGTTTCTGGGAGGTTTAGATAAGACACCAGATATCTTGGCTCCAATTCAGGTTTTTAGAACTTGAGTTGATATGGGAATTTTGTGTTGTGCTTTCCTTATTTTGTGTATTGTTAAATTATACCCTTTGAGGTGCTCACATCTTTAGTGTCATTTACTCTCAGATTCTTATGAATGTTATTTTGAAGCACTTCAGATATTTTTATGACACATAACGATAACTACAGTTATTAAAAAAAGACATCCCATGTACACCTAGTATATTCTTAAGAATCCTGGAGTTGCTTAGGAAAGCATTAAGACAGTAAATTAAAATAACATCTAAGCTAATTGTGAGCCAATTTGCAATTCAGCATTTTAGTTCGCTATTTAAAAGAAAGTGGTTTCATGATCTGATGTCTAAAGGGAAATAATTCCATTGAAAGAACAATTTCAGAGCACAGAGGGCAAAACTGTGCAGGTTTTGGTAAACCTTTGGAACAGTTAGCAAAAGCAGTGCACAAGAAAAAAAGAAGTAATCACTTCCGTAATATAGAGAGTGCTAAGATCATGTACTAGCAGTACCCTGAATGTTAATTACAGAATCTTGAAGTCTATTCAGTCTTACATAAAGAATCAATTCAATGACCTGAGATCAGAGAAAATATGAAAAGGCTTCTTAGTCTGTCTTTGTACACTGATGGAGGCACTTTCAATCAGCGGAAACCAGTACTTTCATTTACTTATTAGGAAGTTATTCAAAAATAGAACTCCACTGTGAACCATTTATAGAAGAAATTAATCTGGTGTCTTTCCAGAAGAGGTGACCAAATAATGCCTGAAATTCACAAAATAAAAGAGAATTTTTGTGATATATATAAATACATGCTGATGCCGAATGACTATTCAAAGATAGCAAGGATAAAAAAATTCACCAGAAGCTTCTCCTGCTGATAGAACAGGTGTTATGTCAATTTTGGGTAAGCAAAGGCGATGTAGGGGGAGCAGGGTGAATCATGAAACCACAGTGTTCATACTATGGATAACAACTGAAATACACATTATAAGAAACAACTAGAAAAAATCAGCAAATCTATTAAAAATTCCACCTAAATTCAGAGAATCATTGAAGCGTTGAAATTATCAGTGAATTTGCCCTAATCTGATGTTCACACAGTATGATCTCAGACTTGCCAGTGATTTCATGACTTTAAGCAGATATGTTTTGTAACAGCATTTTGAGTGACCTTCTGTTCTAAGAGCCCAGCCAAGCATCTTAATTTAGCTTTATCTGCAAAGTTTCTAGATTGTTTTTTCCTATGGAATAGCCAAAAAAAAGTTTAGATAAGCATTAAGTTGTAGAAATCAGATATAATTAAGGGATTTGTTGCATTCAGCTCCCATATTCATCCAGTTGAGCTTCATGTTCAGCTTCCATATTCAACCAGTTTGACAATGTACTTGAGAAGCCTTAAACATGTCACTTCGACAGTCACGTCAGAATAGTCTTAAATCCTCTCTTACCTCCTATCATATGCAGTATCCTCATCAATTTCCCTGAAAAAAACAAAACCAGGAAAGAGGCAGTGTTGGCAAGTGGATAGAGCAGCAGGGTGGTACAGTTTCAGGTTTTGTACCTGGCTTTATTGCTGAGCACCATTTTACCTTTCATTGGTGCCAGTTCTGTGAAATTTCAGTTAACTGATCTCTTCAGTTAATTGTGCATTGTGATCTACACATGAAATACACTATGAAAGACAGATATTATTTATTATGAAGGATATGCCTACTCAGAAATTAAACATTTCCATTAAAAATATGAGTTTATATTGTACAAAAATATTTTCAAATCCCTTTTTTGATGTTCTTGCATTGATCTCCAATTGTCTGTTTTCAATTGCTTAAACTGACTAAAAATAAGTTAAGAAGCTAAACCAAAAGAGAACATTCTTTAACCTGGGTTTTAACTTTTCTAATCAAAGCAGTTAATTTTTTCTTTTTAATGTATTGGGGCAGTTGATGAACATGAAGCAGCAAGAAAGAAGGCAGAGTACAGGACAGTAAAGAGTTTAATCACAGGAAAGTCTGAAAGACTGATTATGGCAGACCATCTCAGTATGGAAGGAGAAGCTTATAGACACAGTAAGACATCAAGAAGTTTTCTATTTGGAAATATAATTTTCTTCTTTTTTTTTTTTGTGTGTGTGTAAATGATAAATGGGAAACATAATACTCAGGTCTAAGCTATTGAAACCTTGAAGTATGCAAAGCACCACTGGCAGAAATTATGTCCAAAACCAAAATTAGAAGTAAGAGATGTGATGAAAGAAGATATGATACTCAAAGAAATTATATGCATATATGTTTATGTTTGGAAAGCCAGATTGAAAACAACAAAACAGAAACAAAAAGTGTATGATTAGGAAAAGCTGCTCTTAATTGCTAAAACAGAATAAATTTTGAAGGGGTTTTGTTGCTATTTTCTTATGTAAGCTGAGTAAACTAGTTCAAAAGGAGCAAGAATTTTTTTGGGAGCAATAACTTTTCACAGTCTTGTTTTCCTGTTTCGTTTTGGTTTGTTTGTTTTTTCTTTTTTATTTTCTGGTCTAGTATTTAACTCTTTAGCTGTGTGGACTCAGAATAAATGCTTGCTAATTCTCTCCCTTGAAAGTCAACATCGCTACATTTTAATAGGAGATTTTTATGATACATAGGGTTAATGAATGTTATTTGGTATAGAATCACGAAGGGATATAACTGAAGGAAAGTAATTCTGTAATTATATAAGGGTTATACTTATTCTTGAATGGAAACATACTGCTAGCATTTCCTAAACAAATTATTGCATGGTAAACTAATGGGAGTCTATCATCAGCACAATGTTTACCAAGAGCTCTCTGGAAATACCCCAGCTGATTACAGGTATTTGGGAGGATGTTTATAGCACTGTTTCTAGTTTGCAGGACTTGCTGTGTACCTGGTATATGCAGCAAATGGAAATTGCTTAAGTTATATTTGTAAAGGTTCTTTGCTTGCTTGAGATTTTCCCATGGAGTTAGCAAATAATTGGCAGAGCCTTTTATGTATTAGGCAAACCACATCTCAAACCACATTTCATATACAAATATTTCAGCTTCTCATATGCACTCTGTTTCTGCAGTATGACTTTGTGTAGATACTTCTGTCATCTGGAGGGGTTCTTTGATTCAGGTTTCAGGTTTCAACAACAGAGTGAGTTTTTAATCTCTAATGCTTGGGGTTTCTTCATATTCTGTATTACAAGAAGTTATTGTATAGCTAGAGCACTATGTGTAAATTCTCTGCATTATATTGACATGTATAGGTCTATTAGGTATAATCTGACTGTCTACGTTTGAAGTGAAAAGGTAACAATGTATCTGTGTGTATATTGTCACTGGGAGAGGTGGAACTGCTAACATAGCCATAAACATAATTTTCATCTATCAAGGAAAAGCCTGAGAAAATTTATGCAGCTTTTAACCACAAAGAGTTCAATGCACCTTTACTAAAGTTAACTCAAGATAACTCTGAACTTAAGAGTTTCTATCCTGTAGGGACTTATTGTGTCACAACAACATTGTGTAAGTGAGAGAGCAGCCTCCACACATCTGCTGCAGTCTTGTCTGTGTAAGGCAGCCAGCAGCAAAGGTAGCAGTGGGTCTCCCCGGCACAGTGTCCTGCACGGGTCAGATTTGAACGATACAGGAACTGCTCAGGCCCAGCTACAGGTTCTGTGGCTATTTACTGCATCTCTTACACAAATCAGGAATGTTTATCTGTGAGAAGCAGAGAAATAGCAAATATATGTACTGTCTCTATAATGGGCTGAAAATCGTAAGTAAGAAATTTAGGTGAACATTACTGGGTTTCATTAAAAAGATTAGTTAGCATGTATATTTACAATATTCCTTAATGCTGCACCTGTGACATAGAAACCCCTCAAGCCAGGTGAGCAGTACTTTGAGGGTCATTCATGCTTAGATTATATGATTTCTTGGTGATTGTATATAAGTGTGTTTAGAATTATTATTTGATTAAGACGGGACTTACAGTGATCTGGATGCTTTCTCAGCACTGAAGATCTTACATACCTTGTAATTGCCTTTAATGTATTCCAATTTCTGTGTGCATTTGTAACTGTGACATCTGGTTCTTTGCCAGACTTTTTGGGTGGCATTGCTATACGCTTCGTTCCAAAAGTGCTGAGTGATACGGTCATGAAAAATACCTCCTTGTTGCCCATAAAAGACCCCAATCGTATCAGGGATGTTAAAATTTATGCTAAGTCTATTCAGTGAAACATAAATAGTCATCACTTGGAGAACTTGCTATGCAAGGCATGATCCTGCAATATGCTAAGCTTTTTCTAGATATTCTCAGTACTCTCAACTTATAGTGAGTTGCCTGATGCTCAGCACCTTGTAGGATCTGTCCTCAGAAAAGGAGCATGAAAAGACCTAAAGCAAACTGGCAAACATTCAGCTGTTCATTGTACAACTTTTCTTGTCTCTCAAAAGTAACAGTTCAAACAAAGGATTAATTTAGAAAGAAAAAAATAATTAAAATTGAAAGAAAAGGAAGGAGGATGTGTGAAAAAGAATGCTAATAACAATATTTGAAGAGGCAAAGAAATTAAAGAGATGGGAAACCTGATTTTTCTTTTAAACTACATTAGGAAAGTTGCAGTTGTTTAATATTGTCCTTGAATATTTTGCAAGTGGCACAGCCACTTCACAAGATGCCAATTGCTGGAATACAGAGTTGTGATTTAAAGTGACAATGTCACCTTAGTTTTAGTCCAAGTGATGGATTTGGCTTTGAAATGGTTATACCAAACATATTATGTAGAGATGTATTTGCATTTATTTTACTTTCAATTTAAATTACTCTATTTAACTTTCTATTAAAATTTTATATCTTCTAATGTGAACCTCAAATGGGCCTTACAAGATACTGAATACTCAGGAACAGAGCTGATGCATCCAGATAGCCAAGACAGACACCAAAAATAACAAACTGTATAGATTAGCTTGGACATTTCTTTCCTTTTAACTGAATGGCTATAAACAAAAGACAGAAAGAGGGTTTTTTAAAAAAGGGGGAAGCATATTCTTAATAGCTTGCACCTGGTTTATGTGAAAAGCTAATCTGGAATCCTGCAATACTGACTGATATTACTTTCTTTTTATTTTTATTATGATAAAGTATAAAAACAGCAAGATGGTGGAATAGGAAGCCATAAGTCTTTATTTCATCGTTTTTTAAGTAGCAGATTGCATAGTAAATCAATTTAATTTATGTACCATGTTTATTGTTAAATTCTGCAGATTCATTAAAGCCCTGGAACTGCATTCATATAACAGAATATGGCCTCTTTTCCTGGCTGTTTAATCCATTTTCAAGCTGTATACACATCTTTGAATATGTGTTAAAGTAGTAGCCTCATTTGACAGGGAGATTTCATAAAGCTTTGAAGTGTATTATTAAAAGGGACACTGTCAATTTGATTTTTTTCAAGATGACCAATTTAAAAAAAAATAATCTTTTGAATGTTAGAGGGTTTTCTCAAATTCCTAGAAAATGCCTACAATTTTTTTTTTTTTTTTTTCCTGTGAATGTTTGGAAGCATCATTTAGAAGACCAGAAAATATTACTATCATTATCATCATTACAAATCATGAACACTTTCATATTCACTCCCTCACATCCTATTCTGTAACAGGAACTCAGCCCAGTGGATACAGCCAGCCTGAGTCCTGTGAATCATTTTAGCATTATTTTAAAACTTTGAAATGGGACTTTACTACAACATTTCTTTTTCCTGTGCACTGCGGTTATTTTCATTCTTTGGCTGCTGCCTGTTGTTTGGAAAGGTTTTTGGGGCCTGAGCTTTCCAGTGCCTCTCTCCAGCAGACCCCTGCCTGCAGAGACTACACTGCCAACCAACCTTTCAGTCATGGGTCTTTGACAGACAAGCTCTGCCAGATGTAACTGCCATGATTTCGGATATTCATGCTCACAGCTGTCCATCTTACAATTTTGCTGGAAATTACTGTCAACCTACAGGGACAAGAGAGAAGCATGTGCCTGTACTTGAGCCACTTACATTCACTTTGCCTGTTAATTTAAACTGCCAGTGAAAGAGCATTTGCCCTAATCTTCTGGTCTGTCAATGGGATTGTGATTTTCCAGTGGAGGGCAGGGCATAAATCTGGGAAGTAGCAACATCCAAAATTGTGGCAGCTTTGTAATTCAGTGTATGTGAGCCAGAGCACAAACTACCTGTGCTAAATAAACAGAAAAAATAGAGCAAAAGAAGGTCAGCTACACTGCATGACAAGTTTTTAGATGAGAAAGTGGCATTCAAGCTCCCAGTGTCCTTTTAATGACTTGGTGAAGTATATTTTATTTTCTGAGTAAAGTTGTTGAACTATGAATATTTTATCTAAGCGATTAAAGTTAGTTTTTATTCTTACAAATTCAGCACAGAATATTTAAATAAAAGAGGGAGAAGGAACACTCGATGTGATAGTATCGAAAAGTTTTATGGGAATGTGTTTCAAATTACAAACAAAGCATGTGCATGCACACATGAATACAGCTGTGGTTTCTCTTCAGCATTAGGTAATGTTCTTTCATAAAAGAAAGGAGTGAAGGTTCCTGCTATTCTGTTCAAAGGAAGAACGTTTATATATTTCATATAGCACTCTTTATGCTGCTGTGTTATGGTATGTAATATATTGGAAGTTCTCAGTCTGTGATAGACCCCCAAAGGGTAGACATGTAGGTCTAAGAGATGAAAAAAATCAAAGATGTGATCTCTTGACAGAATTATATAACCTTCTCACACTGCCTCTGAACTTCGTTGAATCCTCGAGGTGACAGAAAGCTGGCAAGCTAAGTAGAAGCAGCTGCTTGTGATGGCATGCCTAAGATATATGAATCTATTCAGAGTGATCAATGGCTGAATGCTCAGCCGCCCAAGTCACTGATCACCATGATGACCCCAGTTCCTGCTAAGTCCATCAGGCTGATGGACTTAGGCTTTAAGAAGAAGGGAGTGGAAAACGGAAAGCGGGACATAAAGAGCAAAGGGAGGAGAAAGACAGAGGCACAAGCCCCTCGTAAAAGCTATGCAGGAAATTGCAAAGCTCATTACAATGTGTGCGGTACTTGATCACACTGAAGTTTCGCTTTAAGGTGCATACTTGAATAAATGCTGAGAAATTCTGTTCTATACATAGTCTGGGATTGCCACAGCAGCCTGCCTTCCACGGAATTTCAATCAGGACTAGAGGTCTAAGTTGTCCATGCTTCTTTGGCAGTCTTAGCTATAATATGCCTGTGCACCATATTTTTTATATCCTTTCCACAAATGTTCTTTAAAATATTGCATGTAATAAACAAAATATCAAACCACAGTATACACCAAATTTTGCCAAAGAAAGCAACGAGGATATAGTGCAAGAAGAGTGTTTATTATGTGAACATGTAAAAAGGGTACAAGTGAGTTCTTAAATGTGTTCTATACGCAAAAATAATTTAACAATTGAATTTTTTTCACAAAAGGAACTGTTTTAGTGCAGTTGCATCATGAAAAATTACTTTGTTAGCATGGCAGAACTGGTTTCCACATGCTTTAAGTCTCAGAAGGTTTATCTAATTTTCTCAGTTCACTAATAAAAATACCTTTTACAGCTTTTAACTACAAAACTTGGAAAACTCAAAGAGGCTGCAAAAGGCCAAGCTGGGTTCCTCCTGTCTCATGCATCCTGTTATTACTGAAGATGCTCCCCATTGCACATTAGCAGTTTTTCTGCTACTTTTCATTGGGATAGTTCAGTTTTAGTATAGCACAGAATTTAAATGCACTGAGAATGCATAAATCTCATTGTTGATACAGTAAGTAATGCCAAAAGAGAATTCAGTTCACTCCATCAGAAGTGGGAATAAAAACACTTTTTCCACTAAAGTAATCATACATGAATGTGAATATACACAAGGAGCCTGATCCAGAGGTAAAAGTCTCTCCCAATAGCTTGGAATCTGGATTTGTTCCAAAGAGCAGATCTATCGTACAAACCCAGTGTATTTTACGTCGGCACTTTTAAACATGGAAGTGCCCTATAAAGTCAAATGTCTTTGGGGCTATTGTTTAATTTAAGGTTGCATTTATTTCACAGAGCTCTACTCTGAAGGAAAAATAGTCTCATGTATACAAATTGTTTAGTTTCATATATAAAGAATATTAATCTCAGCTACTTGCATTTAGTATTCATGAAGTGGCAGAAGTGCTCAGCAAGCTACTTTCAGTCATTTATCAACAGTCCTGACTAACTGGGAGGTCCCACTTGACTGGAGATTAGCAAATGTGACATCCATCTACAAGTAGGGACAGAAAGAGGATCGGGAGAGCTACAGGCCTCTCAGTCTGATCTCAGTGTTGAGGAAGGTTATGGAGCAGATCATCTTGAGTGCCATCACGCAGCACATATAGGAGAAACAGGTGATCAGGCCCAGTCTGCATGAGTTTATGAAGGTCAGGTCCTGCTTGACTAACCTGATCTCCTTCTATGACAAGGTGACCCACTTAGTCAATGAATGAAAGGCTTGGATGTTGTCTACCCAGACTTTAGTAAAGCCTTTGACACTCTTTTCCACTGCATACTCCTGGAGAAACTTGCTGCTCACGGCTTGGATGGGTGTACTGTTTGCTGGGTAAAAAACTAGCTGGATGACCATGCCCAGAGAGTGGTGGAGTTACATCCAGTTGGTGGCTGGTCACAATTGGTGTTCCCCAAGGCCCAGTATTGGGGCCAGTTCTGTTTAGTACCTTTATCAATGTTCTAGATGAGGAGATCAAGTGCACCCTCAGTATGTTTGCAGATGACATTAAGTTGGGTGGGAGTGTTAATCTGCTTGAGGGGAGAAAGGCTTTACAGAGGGATCTGGACAGGATGGATTGATGGGCCAAGGCTAGTTGGATGAGATTCAACAAGGCTCAGTGCTGTGTCCTGCACTTGGGTCACAGCAACCCCATGCAACACAATAGGCTTATGGAGGAGTGGCTGGAAAGTTACCCAATGGAAAAGGACCTGCGGGTGTTGGTTCAGCTGGCTGAACATGAGCCAGCAGTGTGCCCAGGCAGCCAAGAAGGCCAACAGCATCCTGGACTGCATAAGAAATTGTGCAGCCAACAGGACTAGGGAAGTGATAATCCTCCTATATTTGGCACTGGTGAAGCCACATCTCGAATACTGTGTTTGGTTTTGGGCCCCTCACTATAAGACAGACATGTTGTTGCTGGAGCAACAATTGCCAAAGGGCAGCAAAGCTTTTAAAGGGTATAGGGATTAAGTCTTATGAGGAGTGGCTGAGCGAACTGGGGTTATTTAGTCTGGAGAAAAGGAAATTCAGGGGAGACCTTAGTACTCACTACAACTACCTGAAAGGAGGTTGTAGTGAGGTAGGAAACAGTCTCTTCTCCCACATGACAAGTGGTAGGACAAGAGGAAATGACCTCAAGTTACACCAAAGAAGGTTTGGTGTGGATATTAGGGAAAATTTCTTCACTAAAAAGGTTTTCAAGCATTGGAACAGGCTGCCCAGGGAAGTGGTTGAGTCACCATCCCTGGAGGTATTTAGAAAATGTGTAAATGTGGCATTCAGGGACATTGTTTAGTGGTGGACTTGGCAATGTTAGGTTTGCAGTTGGACTTAATGATCTCAGAGGTCTTTTCCAACCTAACTGATTCTATGATGCACCAATTAGATTATAGGACTTGAGCAAAGTGCTCAAAGCAGAGAAGAAGATTGATTTCCATTTTCACCAGGAGAAAGCCACATCCCTATTTGTTCCATTATTCTGATGCATACATTAATATTTCTTTTGTTTTCATTTTCACATATTTCCTTTCATGATATGCAAGCTGGACTACAAATCCAGCCATTATTAAGATACAGTTTCCAAGTATGTAGAATCAAAGAGATGCTTTCCTTTGTCCTGGTGCAAATTGGGAGTACTTCCAGTGGTACCATTGAGTTACAGTATTGTAGAAATGAGACACAATTATATTTTTAATCTTCCTTCCTAGCATGTCTTCATGTCTCCAGGTCCAGATGCTCTTTGAGTTTTGAGCACTTCTGAGTCAACAGAGATGCATTGTCATGGTCAGAAATGTTGTATATCACTGCCATAAAAATAACTGAATTAACTGATTAGAGTACAGTTCCTTATTTCATTACGTGACTGGGATGTTGAGCTGTCTTTTTCATTGCAACACATGTAATAATTTACGCAGCAAATTCTTTCACTGTGACATACATTGCATTGACATTTGAAAGAAGGGAACTTGTAAACCTAACAATTTTACACACAAAGATAAATATCTATTCAGTTTGTTCACCTTCACTTTTAATGAGTGCCTCCATTTGCACCTGCATAAAATGAGATTTGCTAATCAAATTTAGTATGTATCTAACACATACTACTACCACTGGTTTTTATGATAGTGTGTTTGATCTCCATATGCAGACCTTTGGTAATGTCATTTCTGCACATCTCAGGTATTCTACATGGGATTTCATTCAATCCCCTGTACAGAGGCCCTGTACGAAAAAAGGGCCTCTTTTGCATTTAGTTTAGGAAATACTGTATCAGGACAGATTATTTTACAGAAAAGTTCTCAAAGTTGATCTCACATACTTCACTGATTCCAGATGTTATTAGATATGCTTCTTAGCAAAACTACCTGCCACCACGTTTCTGACCCGGGTAGAACTCTGGTTTATGGGTTCTGGGCTCTTCTTTTATGTATTCTCATCATCTGTCTCCATTCCGTCCTGTAGCTTAAAGAGTTTGACAAAAATTCCCTCCATTTTTATCTTGAAGGCAGAAAAAAAAGCTGTGCATGTCATTTTGTGGAAATCACACCACCTCTATGTTTTTTTTCTTTTAATTGCATTTCCTGCAGCAGAAATGGGAGCACAGTCAGTCGGCCCAGAGGAACTCCTAGGCACACACAGCTGGATAAATTCCCGCTGTTCACTTTTGTCATGCCTGTAGGCATTTCTTAACAGTTTTCAGTTCAAGTGCACTTTTACCTCTTGTTTAATTTTAATTCGTCTAACAACATAATAATACCTTTAGGGAGTATAAGTGCTACAGTAAGAGCATACATAAATTCTGTATATACATATATGTATGTGCGTGTGTGTATAACATACATAAAAACTGAGCAGTGCCTCCTTTGCAGTAGTTCCACTCTCCAGCTTGGTTAAGCTGTAAAAAAAAAAAAAAATATGGTCACTTCTATAAACAAGGGAAATGGACTTTGCATTGATAAGGCTTTATAGAAAGGTTCTTTAAAATCAAGTAGTGTTGAAACTAACATACTAGAAAACTGAGCAGAAATTGCTCCAAGCAATATACCAAGCAGTGAGTCTGTACCCTGGGGAGAGGGAGAAGGAGAATATGTTGAGCAAGTGGAAGTGGGAATCAAAAAAAGGAAACTCTGGAGAGTTTTACTGGGCTTTTTCCTGTCATGCTACCCTGTCCCTGCCACACAAATTTCTCCCTTCCTTGGCAACCATATGAAAAGTGGAGCTGCAGCAGCTACTGGTGCCAGATTCCATGTCCTCTTCCTGAGGCAAAACATTCAGGCTGCAAAGAGCCGGGATCAGGGGAAATGGGCGGTTTTCCCAGGAAAATGTCTGGTTTGGTGAATTGGGAAGAGGCTCTGCATGGATACCTGGAGTGCAGCAGTTCTTGGAGAAAGAGTCTGCAGAGAGCAGGATGGTGCTGGGCAGTGAGTGGCAGGATGCCAGGAGCTCTGCTGGTGCCGGAGGGAAAGGGGGCCCTGCTGGATTGCTGAAGTGAGTTCTTGTAGGTTATAAAAAATGTAGTT
>JANRGW010038435.1:0-50969 GCA_024733675.1 Psilopsiagon aymara | reverse complement strand
CATTTAAAAAACCCCAACAATGAGCAAGGCAGAAATAATTTAGATTGGAAAGAAAAGGATAATAAGGATAATTCTCTCTCTACACACAGGTTTCAGTTGAGACATGGCAGGCATGTGCATACGGACTCATGAGATCAGAAATGCTTCTACATCAAAAAATTTAAATAAAGTATTAGAAAACAAGCACTTGTACTTATGTTGAAACCCTGAATGAAGTCATACACCCTTTGAGGGTATGGTGTATTTGAATTAATCTGAAAAATGAGCTTTTTGTTTGCAAGAATGGTGAAATAAAGTAAAGGAAATGAGAATGCTTTTATGAAAATAAAGGAAACAAGGAGAGAGTTTTGCAAATCATATGAAGACAGAAGTTTTCTGCAGCCTGTAGATCTGTAGACCTGTAGCTTTTAACCTGGGGAGGTCTAGTAATGAAACACCCACAGATATTCCTGAATACCATCCCATAATTTGCCTGGTGCTTGCACTCTTGCTAGTGCTCCAGTCCAATACGAGGCAAAGTGACAACAAATCTATGAAAAGAAGTCTCTTGAAAAGAAGTCTTTTATTCAACAATTTTACTTTTTATAGTTTAGGACTCCCTGTTTTCAATTTTCACACCCATTTAATACCAAGGCATATCATATAATTCAGAACAGCAGGTGCTGAGGGTAAGCCACATGGTAACACCTGACGTGTAGGTCATTTGCACAGAAGATGAACAAGGAAATCTGTCTCTTAACTTTAGATGTCTGCATCTGACTGTGGGTTTTCTACATATGACCTAATCATCCTGAACTGCCTGTACAGTAACGAGAGAAACATGCTTTCCAGGGGTGACAGTTTTCACTAAATGTAGATGTCTACTCTGGGTAAGATAAATCACATTCTGGAAATGTCTGTTTCTTTCCGGTAACTATAAATAGACTTACATTGATTAGCAGAGATGTAGACATCTATGCTATAGATTCTGACATGCAGTCAGCTGAATCTTATCCAAACACTTAAGAGATGTGTACAAATGAAAGAAATATATTACACAAGTAATTGACAGTGAATATTGCTACTCATAATTATGCAAATCCTAACCTTGTGTTTCAAGATTGTGGTATTTTATGCACTGGAATTTCAATTTTAGACCAATGGATAAATTTGGATAGGTTTAAACATGCTTTTCCTTCAAGACTTTTTAAACTGAAAGAAGAATCAAACCTTCACAGAATTAAAAAAACCTAATGGCTGACACATTTTGTACTTGCATAATAATGCTATCTGATTATTACTTAATTTCTAATAATAAATAAATGTATTTTAGATAAGGCTTTCTCCACACAAGAATAGTGATATATTTGCGTAACTCATACACTGCAAGCAAGACAGGGTTTCCCCTCTACCACTCTTTTTCTTCTCATTTATATCCCACGGGACGCAGAAATTTACCTGGCCATACGGAAAAAAAAGGCATTAAGTGCAATTGAGAATGTTGAAAGAAACTATGTATAGTATGTTTGCTAACTTTTTGTAATGGTCTTTACCAAAAATTCATTTGCTCTTTACAGTATATAAACCTGTCACAAAATATACATATGTTGAAGGGGCTGCTGTATGACTTGTGACTAGAATCCTTTTTTGTGACTACCCAGAATTTATTCCCATAAGCAGTTATGCTTTTTGATGCTCACTCTCTTAAAGTACTGCATTGTCTGTGATTGTTTCAGTGCTGATGCCCTGGGCATTTGCCTAGCTGTAATAAATACGCCTCATGGAAAACTTCTAGTGCCAGGCAGACTCTATGATAGATATATAAAAACCAATAACACAGCATTTGAACTGTTATCTTTTCATTTTGACTGCTGAAATCCTGATCTTAAGTCATTCATGAATAATCTACCATAAATAAGGGACTGGAAAGCTTTCTTATAATTTCCTCTATCATGAACAGGGGATAATGTTTCTTTTGAAAAATTGTATTTAAGTCTCATGTGTCCTACAAGCTTTATTTTCCACAGACTACTATAATAAATGATAAATTTGCTCATTCTGTCTCACTTTGTGCAGTTCACAATTTTTTAGAACTTCCCATTTGTCTGTTTCCTTTGGAAACTGGATTTTATCATTTTGCTGCTATCTGATGGCGGTTGGCATTAGAGTGATATATGTTTTTTTTTCTGTAGTGAATCTGACATGAATTTGTAAGCTAATGCACACAGCACAGGGAATAAACAGGAATTAGGGAATAGTTGCAGGTCTATGGTCTTATTTGGATCACGGAGATGTGGTGGGATTGTTTGCATGACTGGAGGGTTGCAGTGGAGGGATACAGACTTCATGGGAAAGACAGACAAGGAAGATGAGAAGGGGGAGTTGTCTTTTGTGTAAGAATACAGCTGGGGATAGATGATGAGCCAACTGAGAGATTACAGGTATGGAGTAAAGACAGGTAAGGGTACGCTGTAATAGGTATCTGCTACAGGTTGCCTGACTGGAACACAGGAGGCTCCCTCTGACCATCATGGAACACTTTTGTACTTGCAGGGTCACCAAGCACAGGAAAAGGCTGCTTAGAGTTGTTGTGGGGTTTCTACCCTTGGAGATGAACAAAATCATCTGGGCATGGCCCTGGCCAGCTTGCAATAGGTGGCCCTACTGGAGCAGAGAAACTGGAAAAGATGACATTCAGAGGTCCCTTCCAAGCTCAGCCAATCTATGATTCTAAGATTCTGTGAAATCCACATTTTATACACAGTGGCAAAATTAAGAGTAAATTTTGTAAGATGCGCATTTTCCCAACAAAAGGTTACCTAATGAGAAGCGATTCCAAGAAATTTCAGTGTTTAACATAAGGCTGGTTTTCATTTTTTAAAAAAATTCCTTCCAGAAACCATCATCCTTTTTCTCTGAAATTTAAGTAGTTTGATTTGCTTGAGGTTTTTTGGTTTCTTTTCTCCATTACCTGAAACAAAAATGACTCAAGTATTTTTTTATGTAGAGTATTAAGGTCTTGATTGGCATTTTCAGTTTTTCTGCAAGATTGTCTTGAATACGTACAAACTAATTTTCAAGAAATTATTATTGCATGATTATTATCACCATTAATATCAGTGTTAGCATTATGGTCATTATTATATTGTATTTATCCTCTACATTTTAAGAAGAGGACTTACTGTCTTGCTTATGCATATCGTGCTTGAGAAAAATTTCATCAGAAGCACATCATTGGAGTCTAGATGTTATAGATGTCTAATCATCCTTTGCAATGAATATGCAATATGTGAACTTCTGGTGCATCTTAATTTCATTTATTTTTGACATTCATTTTAGAATGAGAAGAATCACTGCAATTCCCAAGATGTGAAGAAAGATTAGGGAAAAGTCGAAGTCGAAGCTGCCATCCAGAAAGCCCAGCCAAAACCAGCACAGAGATGTAGCTAAAGACTTGGTCGGAGACAAGCCAAGAACTAGTGAACTTGACTAAATGGAGAACTTCATAACAACTAAATAGCGCTAACTGGAGGAATCAGAAACAGGGAAGCCAAAATGAAGAAATAACTTCCGTTCTTTTAATCCTTCTGTCATCTCTTTCAGAGAGTCCCTGTTAATTTGGTTTTTTTTTCTTTTTATCTCCTTCCATACACTCAAAACAAGCTATTTTTCTAACTTGCACTTTATTCTTAAGTGTCAAGCTCTGTTGACCTTTCAGAAATAATTAGAATTCCCTCAGAGAATAATATAATGACTTTTACATTTGTATTTCCCATCTCCAGTTTTCTATTTTAGCTTTAAAATATCAGCCAGATTTAATCCCATGCCAGTTTTACTGGAGGACCATCTGTAGCTTCAGTTGGCCCTGAATCAAGCCTGGTGTGCTTGTCCAGCTTTAGGATACATTACCCATTACAGTGAATGTTCTCTCACCAGATCATGAATCAACTCACCAAATTAATGCCAAGAGATTTTTTTTTCTCTTGAACTCTTTTTTTTGTTGTTGTTGTTTTCAAATTTGGTTCCCATTTACTAAAAAATCTTGGCCTTCTACTGTAGACAATAAATCAAAGCAAGCTTCTTGTGTTGTATCCAAACTGCTTATCTGCAGTTCCAAACAACAATAGGAAGTATCACATTAGGGAAATCTATTGCCTCATCTGTGGAATCTAACCTGAAATTAAAAAATGATCTCTTGCTGCCTGAATTAAATAACAAAATCTAAACTTGCAAATTTTTTGTGATGCAGGAGAAATGCATTAATGGAACTCATCTATAAAACTGAGGAAATAGATTCAAGTCATCTCTGAAGTGTATTGGGTCTTTTTAATTTTGGATGGGAAGCCTGGTGTCTTCAGAATTCCCCTAGATGTACATTTTACAATAGATTGTGGGTTTTGATATGCATATTAGTACATTGTTTAGGAGCAAGAAAATCAAAAATAGACACCTGAGATTTTTCAAAACTTACTTAGATTGCTAGTAAGGCTTGTGAGCCTATGAATTTTATTTACATGGACTTAGCTGTGATTTTCAAGTTTTTTTCTGCTCTATACTCTATTTCTCTTAGCACAGACCCAAGAACAACATTTGGGAATATCACCTTGCAAAAATAGCGGGAACCAGAACAGCTGAGTTCAGCTTAAAGCTGGACTTTGGAAAAGAGATATGAATGTAGAATGTGCTTGAAGAGAAATTAACTGACAAAATTAATCACAAATCAGATGATGAGGAAGAAACAAGAGACTGAGGTAAGGTTTAACTCCTTAAAGGTTACCAGTAGTTTTAAACCATAAAGGTACTTGTGATTATAGGTTGACTTTCAAAAATGGTGTTTAAAATTTGTGACAAAGAACTACAAAGATGTTTTCATGGCTGAAGAAGTGGACCTTGAAATAATTAACATGTATGCCTTTAAATAAGTTACCAATGGGAAGGTCAGGTGTGAACTTACCAAGGAGTGATTTGTATAGTAGCTTATCTTGCTATGAATTATTTATATGTCTACACTCCAAATGTTTCTGGTTTCTTTGTTTGGTTTTCATCAAGGAGAACTTCACATAATTGCTCAGAAGATATAAATAATTCTATGGGAAAGAAATGGGCCTTGCAGTGAGAGAGACATAAGACAAGTGTCTCAGTTCATATTGGAAGACCTTGCTCTTACGAAGTGAATCACCCTGTTGTCTTTGTTTATTCTGTGATAGTACATATGGCAGCAAGGCCTTGGAGACCACAACGTGATTTTCTTATTAATGCCTTTAAGTCAAAGAGGCTAATGGATGATAGCAAGCTGGAAGTAGGCCAGTTTGAAATTTGTGTAAAGTGGACATTGGTCTAATCAGTCGCTCTCTGATAGCTCGTGGAAACACACAGTCCAGGTTCAGTGAGACACATGCAGTTGGACAGCAAATATTATGTTTGTTGCTGTAGGCCAGACAGATATATTCAAAAAAAGACATTTTGCATACTTCTATCTCATTTTGATGATTCTTGATGTTACTGTTGTTTCCCTTCTAGCTTTGTTTCTGGTTTGGGTATTTGCTTGTTTGTTTTTTTGGGGTTTTTTTTGTTTAGTTTAGCTGGGGTTTTTTTCAATCATACCACTGCAGCCTGGTGTTTCATTTTGGTTTTGTGGCTTACAGAATAATTTTCTGGGGAATCCAGGGCTCCTCCATTACCATAATGACCCCTGTCTTCCCTTCTCTGTAAACTAATTGCCACCTAGTTGTTCGGTGCAATTGCCCAGCTGTTCATTGCATCAGATACAGGGATAAGCAGCAATTACTTCTCTGGAACATGACTAGAACCCTAAAAAAGAACTGAAAGACTGCTAGAAAGTTACTGTCTTTGACTATTTTTTTAGATACGCTCTGATGACCAAAATTACACACATTGATTCTGCCTAGTTACCTCACTGACCTACTTGAGTAGCCTGACAGAGGTGTAAAATCATACTTAAAATGCTGACTTAGGGAGGCACAAAGTTTCTGCAAGGTGCACCCACCCTTCCACTAAAACAATGACTTTTCAAAGACAATTGTTTTTCATTGCTCAAGTTCCAGTTTATATTATGTCATAGTCTTAAAGGCCGCTAAAGAGATTTGAAAATTGTTCTGTGTATCAGTATATCAGTAACAATTTCTCACCTACTTTTTTCCTTAAACCAAAGTGTTTCAGCAAGTCTTTGTTGACAATTATTAACCATAATTTTTTTTAAACAATTCTGTTAAAAATTGGAATTTCAAAATATGAAGTCTCTTAGGCCTGTACCTTACAAAAAAACATGCTCCCGTTGTGAACAATTTGGCATTGCACAAATCTATAGGGTTAAGGTGTAAAGTGGCTTGTCATGGATACTTAGGTGCACTAATATTTCTGTTTATTAGTTGATTAGGGTCTAATTGCTGAAATCAGGTGTCAAAGCTAATACCTGATTTAAATTTAAAATTCCCAGCCTTAAAATTTTTACTGGATTTACCAAAAATAATGTTCATCACAAACATCTATCCTGGGTAACTGAGGGCGGAATATCTGAGATGCAACTATCATGGAAAATGTGCAGAACTAGAAACAACATTCAGCTGAAACCATGTTCTTGCAAAAGCGCCAATGCTTCTTATATTTCCCATTGATTTCTCTTTAAATTACAGGAATAAGCCTGAAGATGTTAAACATCCTTATATTTCTGATTGATTTTTTGAAAATAACAGAAAAAAGCTCACAGATGTTTTTTCCTCATGCTATCGTTTAGCAATTATTTTCATAATACATATATCATCACCTAAATATTATTAAGAGGGTTAAGCAAGCTGTAAAGCATCTTTTCCTTTTATTGTGTTGCTGTTGGAAACATGATCACACTAATAGCACTCACACTTTATTTACTTTAAGGAAAATATTATCCGACAGTATTATTGATGTGACCTAATAAAAAGGAAAAGACATTACAAGTGCCGGAACAGATTTCTCATAGGAATAATAATTTTCTTATACCTAAAATAACTCTTTTTTTCCCCCTTCTTCTTCAAAGCTTTGTACTTTAAAAAAACAAAGCTGATTGATAGAGCTCATTGATCCATTAACACTTCTCTTTCTATCTGTGTATGTCATCTGACTTATTATTCACATAGCTTGTATACTTGCTTTAGGGTAAAATTCCTTTTTAACTACTGCAGGATGTTTAACTTCATGACTGAAACCTTATAGTAATCTATTATCATATGGGGAAAAAAGTGGCATACTTGTGCTACTTATATATTTAAATTATATATGTACTTTTTTAAAGTGATGGTATGTGCCATATGACTTCATGATGTACAGTACATATCAAAGCAGATTATGCAGTAACATATGAAAGAAATACAGCAAATAAGAGGTTCAGGGGCTTTTATTTAATTTTAATTTAATAAATGCTTCTGCATTACTTCCTTTCATACCTACTAGGCTGGAGCATCTTTCAGAAAAATACCATTCTTAAGTGTCTTTGTTTACAGGGGGAGATATCTGGGCCATACTCCCACAAAAATATTAAAGTTGTTGTTAAACTAATTCCAAAATAGTTTACGGACAGCTTCCTGAGTGACCTAAATGTCAAGGTCTCATAGATACAAAGAAATCAATAATAATGCTAAGCAGACTCTTAATTGTTTTGTAAACTTATTCCTAGAAAGATTGCATTATGTAGGCAATACAGTTAGCGAATTATGAACAAGGCATAACTTTTCCCTTTAAACCAACTAAAGCTGAAGTTAGAAGAAAAACTGGTAGTACTGAGGCATCCAAACTGAAGCTAGGAGAAACAGGGACCTGAATTTGGATGACTACTGTCTTCATCTTTACAAAATCACATTAACAAGTATTTACAAACACATGTTCTTTACCCTTGTTCCTGGTTTATAAATAACTTTTTTATATAAATAACTTATAAATAAAAGAAGTATTTTACTTCGCAATCAGGATTCTTAGCCATTTTGCAATAACAGTGATAGTAATTTCAGAGCTGTGCCTGCATCCAAAGGTATCCAATTTTAGCAGGTGCTAAAGTCCTACATTCTCTTGCAATTGTCTTTACTAGATCATAATATTTAACATACTTGTCACCTTAATCATTTGTAAACATAGCACAACCACTTACTGACGTACTTCACAACATGCTTTGTAAGAATCATGGATTATATATCCCACGAGAATACAGTAGTGGCATGTATTCTGGGAGCTTGGTGAATCTGGGAGCTTGAGAAGATTGGGTTTAGTTCCAGGTGTAAGCACTGACATTAGACTTCATAAAAAATCTGAGAAGTTATTCAACTGCTCAAAGATGCAAATTTACTTTAGGCAGAGTGAAACACCCCTTCAGGCTCTGTTGGGTAGCTTGATATCCATTAACAATAACAGGAGATTAGCCACCTACATTTCACATAGACGTGCACTGGTGACTTCAGAGTTCAAGAGTGTGAATCTTGAGTTGCTACAATCTGGGCAGCATCGTGCTGCATAAACAATAGGCATCCCAGGCCACTTGAGTTGCCTTCAGAGAAATCTGCACAGACTGGCAGATAAGATGCAATATGGGGAGACCTGTACCTTTCTGTAGATTCACTTGCTCCATATCATCTGTTTCACTGACTTAACCTTACTTTTTGTGTTAAAGAAATTGGTTTAGCTCACATGGGCCTCTCAGCTTTGTTACAATGCTAATTTGGATCTTTATTCTCTGCCAGGCTGACACTTTTAAGGACTGTTGCAATTCACAGTGAGGCTCACTGTATCTAGCTTTAGCCATACCCTCAAAGACATCCTTGTAGCTACCAAGAAATTGCCCAGATGAGGTCTTGAGGAACCTTACCTAAGTGCTAGCGCTTTAAGCAGGAAGTTGTACTAGATGAACCCCAGAGGCATTTCTGACCTTTAGGACTCTATATTCTGCTTACATTTTCACCAGCTACCCTGGGCTGGTTTCAGCCTGGGAACAACGCTGGTAACACTGATGGTTTTAGTTGTTGCTCAGTAATATTTACTCCCACCAAAGACTTTCTGAGTCTCATGCTCTGCCAGGGAGGAGCGGAAGTCAGGAGGAAGCAGAGACAGGACACCTGACCCAAACTAGCTGCAGGGGTATTCCATACCACAGCACGTCATGCCTACTATATAAACTGGGGGCAGATACCTGGAAGGGCTAGATCACTGCTCAGGCCAGGCTGGGTATCGGCTGGTGGGTGGTGAGCAGTTGTATTCTCTTCCCCTATTGTTTCCCTTATCATTATTATTATTGGTGATAGCTGCAGTGGTTTATGTTATACCTTAGTTACTGGACTGTTCTTATTTCAGCTCTTGGGAGTTACATTCTTTTGATTCTCCTCCACATCCCTCTGGGAGTGGGGGGAGGAAGAGGGGGAATGAGAGAGTGGTTGCATTAGTCCAGGTTGGCAATTGGGTTTAAACCACAGCAGATGGGTTGCACTCTACATATGCCTTGCCACTGACCTTAAGGATATTGTATAATAACAGATTCAGATGTAGACAGCCACACTGAAGATATCTGCAGCTGGTCAGGTAAATCCTTCCTCAGTAACTGCAAGATTTCTAAGATTTTTTTGCTCTTGACAAGAAGACATAAAACCCCCCAATCTATTTCTAAGTTAGAAGTATTTTAAATGGATTATTATTACATCCATATTAATTTAGTTAAATAATTTATAATACCTTTATTATAGCCAACACACAGGTAGACAGTGTGGTCACATACAACTTGTTTCCCTCAGAAATTAAGTTCAATAATGAAGTGGGGTTACAAAGCCTAAGAGATTAATAACAGGAAGCATATTTAATAGTTAGTGAGATGATAGACTTTTTTCCTAACTTTTATCCCCACTTGCTGTGTGACTATAGGCAAGGCACTGTGCCTCAATTTATTCAAATGTAAAATAGTTACAATTAATATTCATCATAATTAATGATGAAGTGCCTTGAGAAGGTGATGAAACAAGCTCTAGAAGAGCAGGGTATTTTTGCTTCAACCTCTTTAAAACTGTATCCCCTTGCCACATATTTTCAAAAAGTCTACAACTCCTTACTAGAGCTAAATGACTAATTCAAATTAATAATTTATCTGAAGAATTTTGCTTTGTTTTCTCTTTGCAAATTGTTCTCAAATAGACTGTAAAATACTTGGGCTTATTAGTTATTGCCAAATTATGCACTGATCTCTTTGGTGACTAATTCTGTGTCTGAAGATCACTGATTTTTTTTCCTGAAAATGTTATTAACTTGTTATTTGCACTGTGTTGGTAGTCCTTTCTTATTATTGAAAAGCATACGCAATTAATAAATGTAGTTGTACCTATGTGTAATTATATTTTATATATAAATATATATATGTTAAAAAGTTCTGATTCATGGATTTTAAAGGTCAGAGAGCACCAGGAGACCACCTACTCAGAACATCTGTAGAGTCAGTTTCCCCTGAGTTAAGCCTAATAATTTGTGCTTGACTCAAAGTGGCAGGCTCCTTTTAAGAGGATCTGCAAAAGATTATTGAGAAAAGAAAATGTATTTTCAATGGACTTAAATTCACTATACAGGGATTGATTCTTTCTTCTCCTTCCACTATGAATCAAAAATGGCTAGAAACTATTGTATTAAATTACATCCTCTGTTCATTCTTGATTAGGTGACTTCAAGAGACGGAGGACAATGCACTGCTATTGGTAGACTCTTCAAATACTTAATTATCCTCTGTGTTAGAAGTTTTTTACTTTTAATATAAATTTGTCAGGCTTTAATTTTCCATTATTAGCTCTTGTTAATAACTTTCTATGCCAGTAATCCCTGTGAAAGTACTTACACATCATAATCAAATCACCTCTTGATCTTTTTTGTGAGCTAAACAGAGCAAACTTCTTGATTAGTTTACCGTAAGCCTGTTTTTAAGCCTTCAAATAATAGTTTCTTGTGTACACTGTCTTAAATTTGTTGACATGCTTTAATATTCTACTGCCAGTCTCAGCAGTGCCATTTATACAGCTAAAGTTCATGACATATTGATTAAGAACATCCATTTCCTGCTCAGAGATCAGGAGAAAAATCATTATGACTGTTGCCAGACAACTGATGAATCATACATACTTAAAAAAATTCAGTTACACATACACAAACAAACTCAGGTTTGGTCAATGAAAACATTTCATTTGCCTAAAACCGACATTTTTAATTTACTATTTATTTCCGCTTATTTTACCTATTTAAAATTCTTTGGTTGAAATTGCCTTTTTTTTTTAAGAAAAAAAAAAGCCCCTACTTTCAACACAGAATAAAAATATACATAATTTGCAATATGAGTAAGTACAATGCTTTGTTTTATGCATCTTTGACTGAAATGCAGGACCCAAGTCGTGATTTGTTTGAGCTTCCACTTTTCAGTAATATTGAAAATTACCTAATTGAGTTTTATCTGGCTGTCTGTGTGACTTGTGCTGTTAACTGCAAAAAATTGCTGTTGTTAAAACACAACATCCAGTGTGCCATTTTTCCCAATTAAAGTTCAAAATCAAAATTAGTTTTTTGCAATTTATTTTTATTGATGAGCAAGAAAAAAATAAGGTAACTCACATCAAAGTGAACCAAAATTTCCATTAAAATCAGAAGATAAAATCCAATCCTAAGAGAAATATATTCAGTATGCACACACAATGAAAAAAAAGGTTACTGCTCTGTTGCCTCCTTAAGATCCCCAATATTCAATACATAAGCTCATACTGGATTCAGTAGAGCTTAGATCTGGCTCTGTACACATGATTTTCTTGGCATCATATGGCAGGTTATATGAATGGACACTTTACTTTGCGCCTTCACCATCTGTTCTGCCCTCTAATTACAAATGCAAAATGAACATAATTAAATATTGGCATCACAAAAATAAGCTAGAAGTTTTTTCAATGCATATGCATGTTCTTTATTAAATGCAACAAGCATCTGTTTTGTTTTCTTATGTTTCAAGACACAGATAGAGGGAAATTGCTTTTTCCTGACAGAAAGGATTTTTCTTATTAGTAAATTGGAATTAAATAAAAGAGGTAACACTTTAAAACAGTTGGCAAACCGCAGTTTCTGTAAACAGTACTTCTGTGAAGAAGCAAAAGAGAAACAGCAAAAACCAGAAAGTAAAGCTATTACTAAACATTGTTCTGACTGACTACTGAAGTTGAGGTCTTGGTCCAGGTGCCACTGGAGCTGTATGATTCAGGTAGAAGTAACAAATTTTGAGTAGGCATCAAGACTCATGCCACAACCCCCTTCCAATGCAAGTTATTCATCAGCAGGTGCTGGCACAAACAAGTGTCAGCCTTCCATAAAGTTGTAAACCTTGCACTTAATTCTTGTGAAGTGTTATTAAGTGTTGAAGTGCTATTAAGTGTTTTGGCACAGCATCTATATAGAGTATAAGGAAGCACAGACATCACTATTTTTCAGATGAGGAGGAGCAGCTCAAGCAACATCACGAACTGTATGTGCCCCACACTGCAAACATTACAAAATATTCATCTATTCCAGAAAATAAAAAAAGAGACAGGGAGTCACCTCCGCACCTGATGCCATGTGGCATACGGTGGCTTGTGACCAGGCTGCTCAGGATCAACCTTTTCCAGAGCTGCACTGCTATTACATAATACTTGGTCATATAGTTCTTGGTGGTTCCATGATTCTTATTTTTTATGTGATTAGTTAGTTCACAGTGCCTGAAATAATGACAAACTATGCTGCAGACTGCCAAAATGATGTTTTCATAGCTTGAAACTGAGGGCACGTGTAGCATGTCCTAAGTGTAGCCAAGAAAGCACATGGTTGGGGTCAGCACAGAGTCCCCTGAAACACTGTTGGAGCGTTTTGAAAAGAAGGTAAAGCTGCTGCCAGCCTGGCTAACTTGCTTTCCGTGGGAGTGAGCTGTTTTCCAAAGCATGCCTGGGTTTTCTTTCAGAGAGCTGAGGGAGCTGGCCCAACAAACCAGGCAGAAGGCGATGCTCCCCAAGAGCATAATGGCTTACACACAACAGAGTAGCTACCCACTGAGACTAGATCCATAGGAGAAGTCAGTTACTATAGCACTTGCACTGCAATAATGATCAGGTCTTTGGTCACTCAAGTAATTCAGTGTTCTGGAGTAGGCCTATGGACTCTCTACAGAGGCTTCAGAAGGACTGAGAAATCCCTAACTGGGATCTGCAAAATGCAGCCAGTCTGCCAAAGCTACTTAGGCTACTCAGGACAGCTACAGAGAGAAGTTTGGTTTAGAACAAAACAGACCATGACAGCTAATTTCTAAAATCTAGGCTTCATTTTGAACTCACATGCATGAATCCTTTCCAGTAGAATTATGCTGAAACTGTTCCTTTGTCACATATTGCATAGCAAGCATTTACCAGATCATAGACTAGAAGTGAAATGTCCTGGTTCCCAGGCTGTGATTTACAGCAAAGGTAATAATCTTTCTGTCTCTCTTTATGTAACCTGGACAGAAGCTGCCTGATATAAAAAAAAGAATCCATGAGAGTGAGTTAACTAGAGCATCTTCTCTTGGAAAGCAAGTCTTACAATCACTCTCAAGTAGACATGCATGACAGTTCAATGCTCCAACAGCAAATCCCGTCTTAGCTGCAGTGCTCAGCACTTCATATCTGCAATATTTACTTACCTTTCCTGACTGGCATGGAAAACCCAGGAAAAGAATCTGATGTTTGTGTCCTAGTTATCAGTATGAAACTTTCTTTTTTGGAGGCAGGGACATGCACTCTGTTGCAATTCTGACTTGGATTTGTTTTCACTTTGTTGTACTTCCACATGCATCAGCAGTGTCTTGGTGTCAGCTGAACTGAATGACTTCTCAGTAAGCATGGGGATGGAATACACTGTGTTCAAGGCTAGGTCATACACATTTCAGGACCAGTGTGTAAACTGCCACCAGCAAATATTGGCTGAGTCCTGTGTTGTCAGTGAGTTCCCACAAGTTGTCCTCTGCTGACAACGGTAACATGCAGCTCAGCACTGTCAAGACTTCATCAGTTTGGAACTTGTCAAAAAAACAGGTCATTAAGCACTCTCACTTGGATTTTCTCTGCCCTAGCTTCAACTCAAAAAATTGGGTGTGCACTTCAATTTTGTCATTTGGGCTCCCTCTAGAGCCAACTGCATAAGAAAAATGCCCTACCACATTATTTCTTTGGTCACAACATATGTGTCCAAGACAAATGGTGTGACTCACGCAACAAGCACAGATAGGATCTGAGTGATCCTAGGATCAGTCTAGCTCAGTCTATAGAACTAAAATTAGGAGAGAGGAAAGCCACCTGCATGGGTTTTTCTAGTGAAAACTTAGCCATTTTTCAGTTTAGTTTGGGGATTTAAGTTTTCAGCTAAAATGCAACTCAGGATCTATGGCTATTGTTGTATTTAATGCTAAACCAAGGAGTGTTAGATCTTTTGTGGAGATGTCCTTATGGACAGTTGATTGGTATTTTTTTCCTTGGGTACCTGTTGAAACAGATAATGTTTATTATACTCCTGCAAATCTCTTGCAGGCTGATTAACTTTTTTTTCTATAAATGTCTAATTTAAGAATTCCATTAAAACAAACAAATAAACCCTAGCTCCATGTTGAATATTTGACTACAAATGAAAGTTGTAACAGTAAACAGGTATAAATTGCTCATATCTCCCAGACAGCATTTGCAAGGAAATGTCTTCCACATCTGCTGACCAGAGCCTATAGAAGCCTTACAGAAAGGCTAAGCAATATTTGCTTCAATAGGTTCATATAGCTGATGTATACCTGGTAGAAGGAGAGAGGGAGTATAATAGAGATATTAAATAAATTTTAGAAGGATGTATGAGATAAAAAATTCATACCAAAGACCCTCCACACTGTAATGATGTTCAGAATCACAGGGGCCATTTCAGGCATTTCAAATTTTTTTTCAATATATGCCCTTCAGTGTTGTTTTTTTAAACACAGGGGTTGTCTTGAGTATAACATCAGCTTGGTATAGTACCACACACAGTGTGAAGAGGAAAGCATTTGCTTTCCTGAAGTCCTGTTGAAGTGTTAATTTAAAGAAGTAATAATGTAAATCTTATTTCAAACATTCTTTCCCCACCATCAGACATCCAGGTTAAGACATTTGGGTAATTGACCAATGTTACTGTAGCTCAGCAGGCATTATTTTCTTTTGGTAAAAGGATACCATAGTAAATTTCAATAAGAACAACTAAAAAAAAAAAAAAAAAAAAATAGGAAAAATGAGCAGACCTAAATAAGACTTGAATATGAAAGGAAAATATAAACCAGATGGGAATGATGGAGACACATTTTCATACCTTTCTTTTCTTTTAGGATAGGTTTAAATGCTTCCCTTCACTGCACTGGCTTTCTGCCGCAGAGTAATGCAAGGCAACATATTTGTTCAGCAACAGCAGCTGGGAACTATTCATTGGCTGTGTATTGCTGCTCAGCTACACTAGGGCTGGATCCAGCCTCCAACAAAGCTTAGTGGGAATGTTCCCACTGCCTTCTTTGGGCACTGGAGCAGGTGCTGGAGGGGATAGCCCGATTCCTCTGAAGTTGATAGCAAAGTCTTTGGTGAGGTCAACCTCTCCTTGGGTCCTGATAACTTCACTGCCAGTCTTCTGGGGGAAAGAGACGAGAAACCCTCCTGTTGCTTCTGTTCGATCACATGTGTCTCTGACCATTAATAAGTTTAGAAGCTGCAAAATAAGTAACTGTGGGGCTGGTTGTAACTGTGCTGGACATTTCATCCTTGTACCCACTAACAACGGAGAAATTTCTTCTCCTGTTCTGCTCCTCCTAATTAAGCCATAGTGGCTATGGTAGCTCTGGGGCTCTTTCTTCAAGCCATTGTTTCTTGGTATGGTTTTACTGACACATGAAAAAAGCTCAGGGGCAGGAGTCGCGTGGTGTTTTCTACTGAAGCTTGAGCTTTAAAGCTGGGACTGAGACTGCTTCACTCTACTGCTGACAATTTAGCAAATGGCCCGTGTTATGCCGCTTTGATCTTGTGAAAGTTTTCAAAAATTTCATCCTTGAAGAAAGCTACAGGCCCAACAGATCCCCCAGTTCATTAGCAATCCTTTAGCAGTTCCCAACAATTAGAGCTGTCAGCCAGCCGAACTCCGTTCGGAGGCCACGCATTCAAAATCCCTGACTAATGACTTGGTAAAAAGACTTGACAGTGTGTTGCAATTTGTTATAATTGAATCTAAGCTGCATCAGCTGTTTGAGGGGCTGAAATGTTTTCAAACATTACATTAATTTAAATTAATGCCACAAAAATATTCAGAAATCGTGTCTGTCAGATTCAGTGCTAATAACCATGTTCTTTTCAGATATGAAGAAGACATTTCATCACCATTTGAAAACATTGTCAGGCAGGCAGTTTAAATTCCCCCTCCTCCTTGCCTCTTAAGTGAAAAATAAGTTGATAATCATTATATTCATGAGAGGAAAGTGCTTGGTAACTGGAATGGGATGGGATGGAAGGGAGAGGCCTCCTGAACTATGAGACCCTGGGGAAGTAAAATTTGCAAAGCCCATTACAAATAATAATATTCACTGACTACCCTTCAATATAAAACTTCCAAAAAATTAAAACCAATTCTTCAACAATTGTTGGAGAAAGTTCAAAAATAAGATTCATCTTTTCATAACTCACTCTCTGCCTTTATTTTAACTGTGAACACACAAACGGAACAGTGGGACATTTGGCAAGCAGACTTCCAGCGCAAGCTCTCTGGTTAAAACTTGCATCTGCTTTCAGAATGCCTTTCACTCAAAAGAGGTGGGATGACATGGGATATCAAGGCAGCTTTACTTTCCAAAGAAATTGTTTGTTTCTTTTTTTTTTAATCTTCTGTTAGTACTGGAAAGTTTTCCTTTTAAATTGAGTGGGCCTCAGACTGTAAGCCCTGAACATGAATTTTCCTACTTTGGATACTCTAGAATCTGAAAATGCAATTTAGACTCTTTATTCCATTTGCATGAGGACTATTTAAAAGCCAGCTCCAGACAGAATTTGGGACTTTGCCTGTCCTGAAAATCCAGACAGCTTGGATTCAGCATTTTTTCTCCCTCTTCAAGTGCAAAACACCTTGAGTGCACAAAAGGATGAGTTAATATTTAATCAGTACAGAAATTTCAGTACTGTAAAGGTCACTGAAGTTCACATTTCTCTCTAATATACCTATGCAATTTAAGCTGAGATGGGGAACTAAAAGTTCTAGTTAGAATCACACTACTTTGCCTAATACACAAGGAAACTATTGACAAACCCTAGCATAGAAAGAACTAAATAACTCCTCTGACTTACAGAAACTAATTCCAGCCTGCTAACCTGATTAAGCTGATGCTGTTAATACTAGTCTTACTCCTCTAAGGTTCTGATCGTCATGGCATTTACCTGACCAAAGGTAGATGGCCACTGTTTGCATACCCAGCTCTGAGCTGGTCAATGGGTAGAACTGATGGGAGCAGTTCACCTCTTCATGAGGTCAATCAAGTCAGCATTCACAATACTGGGGCTTGAACACTAGAAAACTGAGATAATCTCAGTTCCTAATCAGGAACTGGACGTTCTTAGAAAACTGTCTGATTACAAAAACAGTTAAATGGAGAAGCAAACAAACCCCACTCTGAATCCCTTCACATTGACAACCTCTTTTGACTTCTTGCTTCTCTTTTTCCAAGCTCACATCTGTTTTCCTATGCACTGTATTATGAACAATTCTTTATGTTAGTAGATACCTTTTCTCTATATTTGCTATTAATATCGTGGACTTGATTTTTAATAAAATGCAAGGAAATCTTCAGAAGAGTCTTCAGTACAAATGCAAAGACCCTCTGAAAGAAGCATATGAACATGCCTGTGTTGCTTCTTTATAATGTAATAATAATAATGTAATGTATATTTTTATTGCTTACGAAGTTTTACACATATAGACATCTATCTTAATTAGATGGTATGTGAAGATCTAACAATATATTAGTTATTCCCTTGGTGTTGATGATTTCACAAACAAAAATGCAAAGTATTAAGCTCCTTATATAAAAGCTCCTTAGACAAAAAGACCTTCTGTGTTATGTTCGATTATTAAAAAATGTCAACAGTCAGCTTTGAGTTCTTAGACTTCAGAATTCCCAGGTTTTACAAAGATGTGTGTTCCAGGGATCATGGTTATCATTAAATAAATCACAGAAGAATATTCTACTAACATATCCTATATTAATTTCATATATCCATTTTCTTTAATCTTTATGCATCTGATTGTATTAGGCAGGTGTAATTTCAGGAATGCTGATGTGTGGCCCTTCTTGAGCACTTAAGTCTAGATTTATTTCAATAACCTGATACATTGAAGCTAGGCTTGCTATATAGACACAGGAGCATGCAAAGCATCTCTAGACAGAGATTTGCCTCTTTACTTTAGGCAACCATCTCCAGATGCTACTTCTGCTACAGGCATGTTGTTCATTCAGATGCCTTACAAGGTCAGGGAACATTGCAGCTTTTCAGATGCTGACAGAGAAAATTCCACAGATAAAATCCATTAAATGCTTTTTGTTGAAACTTTTAATGTATTTTCATACTACAAGCATGACAGGAGTTGCATTCTAATTCTATCAGCAGTTCCTGACAACAACCTAATTTTCATAGTTATCTTCATTTTATATGAAACCACACCACTGAGCTTATTCCTAAATGCAATACTGTAAAAAAAAAAAAAAAAAAAAACCAAGTTTCTGAAAAGTGAGGGCCTACCTACACAAGACTCTTACACCCATATTTTAACATGTTAGGTATAATCTTATTCTGGTATACTTTGAGTGCCTAATAACATCTGTTGAAGTCAGAGGGAACAGCTCCATATGTGCTTAGTAGTAAAAGTTTTGATTTAGGTACAACAATGTAAATTGAGTGGCTTAATATAATGTGCTATCTGATAAATATATAAAAAATGAGATTTTTTTCTTTCATATTAGTTATGCCTTACCTACTGCATGTCACAGCAGTTTCTTGATGCAATCCCCACAGCATGATTGAATTCCTACTGCAAATTGCTACCTTTTAATTATTTCTAACGTACTTTCATGTTTCTTGTTTGCTTTATTCAGTGAGGAGCTTGTCTGCTCAAAACTGCACAGTTTTGCTTTTTCTTCCATCTCAAAACAAAGCATGTAAACTGAAGTAAAAATCGATTTAGAAAGGTGGGAGAGAGCGAATGTTAATTATCCAAAGGTGTGAGATCTACAAAAAGAGCCAAGTCACAAAAGGGTTATCCATTTAACTTAAATAGCCAAGTTAAACAAGACACAATTGGGGTTAATTTAGCTTTCCAGGCGTTAATAAACTCTTATGTGGGAGGTCGAAGGAGGGAAGTCAATTAGCCCCAATTGTGTCTTGTTTAACTTGGCTGGGTGAATCACTAACCCTTTTGTAAGCTGGCTCTTTTTCTAGCTATCACACCTTTTGTATGACCAAACAGTTTTCTAACTTGCTCTTTTATTGATGTCAAATATTTTTTTATCAGATACCACAGTTTCCTCGGGGTAGTGGTTTGATAGCAGCATAATTAAATAACAAGAATGCATTCATCCATTTCAGTGCTCAGATAAAACAAACAAGTATGGATAGAGATTTGAATAAAATCACATACTCAACAGGCTTTGTATTCACAGATTCCTGAAGCAAAGCCAAGTGCATAATCCACAGGGCTGTATGGAGCAGTCAGTGAAAACTGGTTGGAATGTCCATGTGTTAAATTAGACACAAAGAGAAGCATCAACACTCCAATGAATGCAACAAAAACTACAGAAAAAATCCTAGTTAACTCTGTAAAGGAAGCCACTTACTTTGGAAAACATGTTCTGTTACTTTCAGGGCTCTTGATGAAGTGCATTTTGAATGCTCGTAGTACCATTTGTTTGATTTATTTTTTCATTCAATAGGCTGCTAAATTCAGTTTTAGCAATTGTGTCCACAAATATCAATAAAATGCTCCTGCTGACTGGTACCTGAGTTATGGCCTTTGTGCATAAGATGCAGACTGTGAGTAGAGAAAGAAACTTCTCACAAGCAATAATCTTTTCTTTCTGAAACAGTGATAGAAACAGGGCAGAGACACACAGGGAGCACATCCACAATGGGAGACTGTCAACACACACCTTGAGTATCTGCCACTGTGGTCAAACCAAACTCTTGTTTTATAGACCTCTTTTGTTGATGACTTTGGCAGCTTAATTTGTCTCTTCTTTTTTCTTTCTCTATTTTTTTTTTTTAATTATTGTTAAAGAAGATATGTATTCCAAGAATTTCCATTGCACTGACATTAATCCATCATCTAACACACACACTGATGCTTCCAGTTCCCTATGTATGCCTTCTACATGCAAGCTACCCACATCACTTCAACATAGTATTTGTGTCCCAGTAGGGTGCTGCAAATATTTCAATATTGAAACCAGGGAATAGACAAACAATAGCTGAATAATTAGCAGAAAGGTGGAACCTGGATCTTGAGTGAGCATTTAGCCATTTCGCTTAGATAATAGTATGATACCTGGTATAAGGTCCCTTTACATTAGTTTCATTTCAGGTGTTGTCTAGATAGGAATGTTTAGCAAGGGTCTTTCCTAAATATTTTGGCTCTGACATTGTCATTCCTCCTTGCAGTGGTACTGTGTAGTGTTGCATTCCTTTCTCTGTGTGTGTGTTACTATGAGTGTCTTGTCTGGTGGGCCCAGAAATTATCAAAATATTGGAATTGCTCACTCCTCCCTAATGCGTACAAGCACTGTGCATATTAATTGTCTTCAGTCAGAAAGCTCCTTGGTAATTTAATTTTATTAGAGATGGACTGAGCTACTGCCTGGAATTAATATGACTAAGGTGAACACATCTTTCCTTGGTTTCTGGATACCGGGGTAACTCAATATCAGCTCTGACTGGTACTTAATATGTAATATGATGTATGAACCCAATGGAAACAACTAAATAATTTTGGAAAAGTATAAAGAAGCCAGATGAATTCAATGGGCTTTCCTTCTGATAATGTCTGCAAACAGTTGCTGCTAGAAATGTGTACATAATTGTGCACACACCCATAGCCTTGTCATGTACAATGCAGTACTCACTAAGTTTTGCTCATGCTGCATCTGCTCTGTGTTGTAGGGATCTTATTTCATCACTTTCAAAATAACTTTGCATGTTTATGTGGTCTCCCCTTTCTAAACCTAAGTTTAATACTAACATATTTCAATAATATTGAATACAGTTTTGATTTGTCATATCAAGAATTTTGCCTTTGCATTTTTTATAGTGTGAGGCAGAGGGGACTAAACCAAAGAAAATGTCCCTGCTTGGATATCATAGGACAAAGCAGCTGTTCCAGGTCATGCTCATTTAAAGTGTTAAGAATTTTTTCCTTTAACTTGTCCTGTTGTGATATTTGACCAGGCTCTTTGTGGGTATTTATCGTCATTCATTCTTATTATTTCAGTAGATTCTGTCACTTCTTTGATCTCATTCAGTATTTTGTTCTGATCTGGAGACCAGTAGTATAAAACCACTAGTGTATTTGTACAACTTAGTGAGACTCAGCATACTTACAATTAGTGTCAAAACTGTGTTTGATCTTGTCACTACCACCCTCAGAAAAGTATCCACAACAGAATCAGAGAGGCTTTTTCTTGTTATTGCTCTCCAGAGGATCTCTGCCTGCCAATAAGAAAAAAGGTGACTGTAAGTTCACATGCCTACGATGGCCATAGTTTTGACTATTTAGCAAGCTCCAAAAGCCTCGGCCACTTTGAAGTCCCTTTCTTTCATTACAGCCAGGGCCACATAAATGCTGTAGAACATCACTCCCCTGCCCAAATTTGACATGGTTTCTGTTTCAAATAAGGTTTCCTACTGCAGCATTTGAACTGAGGTGTATGATGCCCAGGGGTGCATGGTGTTTGTCATTGCAAGAAAAACATAAAGACAAGTGAGGGAATAATCATTAAATTCATGTATTATTTGAACCAAACCAAATTTGTTTCTGAATGATCACTGAAAGGCAGGGTTGATGCTGATGTTGAAAAAGAATAAACTCATACATTGATGTCACAGAAGAATTAAGACATCAGAAATCACTCTGAAAATGTAATATGCTCTCTTAGTTTTCTGAATTTATTTCCCAAAATCATATTCCATCACAGACAATATAAAATGCATGACTGGCAATGATTTTCTGTAGTTTCTAGAGGTTCTGTAACCTTCAGTGTACGTCTCCTGGCACTCTGAAATCCTCTTCCGTCTTCCTGTGCTATTTCTTACTGTGTTCAGATGACTTTTGAAGTCTCTTAGAACTTTACAGACACTGATTAGACCACATTATTAAATGGGGTTTTATTGAATGAACAGCTGCATTTGAGAGGATCTCCATTATATGGGGAATCTTTAAGAGTTCTTCAAAATGAATAAAAAAGGAACCAGATCTTTCCAAACTTGCATTCGTCTAGGAAGTCTGAGGGTACTCAAGCAATGCAGATTGGTTTGGCAGGTAGAAGGTGCAGATGCGGACAGGGAAGATCCTGTAATAAAAAATCCACGGCATAAATGTGACCACCCCAAGTGTATGTGCTTAAATAAAGAATTGCTGAGAGACCAGCATGATGGGGGAAAACGTTTCTTGGGAAATCAGCACAAAACGTACCTCTCTGAAGTGCTATACACTGATATTTGCAGCATGGGGAATAAATAGGAGGAATTAGATGCCTACATGCAGTCACAGAGCTACGAACTCACTAGGATCAGGGAAATGTGATGGGAAAGCTCATGCACCTGGTTGCTGCAGTGGATGTATACAAGAGAGACATAGACTTACTCAAGTGAATCCAGGGAAGGGCCATGAAAAAGATAAAGCGACTGGAGCAATTGTCATATAAGAAGTGTCAAAGATGTCTGGGGCTGTCCAGTCTATAAAAGAGAAGGCTCAGGGGGACCTTAACCTTGTATATAATTTCCTGTTTGGGGAGGAAAGGGTAGTAAAGAAGATGAGGCCAGATTCCAAGGTGCTCACTGACAGGACAAGAGACAACCATCACAAACTGAAACCCAGGAAATTCTATTTAAATATGTAAAAAAAAAAAAATATCTATTATGGTCAGCACGATTTGGAACAGGTTGCCCAGAGAGGTTGTGGAGTCTCTGTCATTGTAGGTATTCAAACCCTAGGTGGACACCGTACCAGACAGCCTGCTTTAGCTGACACTTCACTGAGCAGGTGTTGCACTGCTCAATTTCCAGAGATGCCTTCTAGTCTCAGACATTTCATGAACACCAAGATATGTGTGGACAATATAAATTTTAGGCAAAACAAGAATCAAAAGACACCCATGATAAGGCAGAGCAAGTAACTGTTGCTTCAAGAGAAAAAGAGCCATTAGGAAAAAGCGTGAGATTTGAGTTAGAAAGGAATTATTCATGCTATGTGTGACAGAGCTCACTATGTCTGGAAAGAGATAGCCAAGGATTCAGTGGGTTAATAGAAGGCAATATAGAATAAGAACTGAATATATGAATATATGCTATAGAAACATACAGAGCATGAAATTGAGAAAATTTACTTCCTTTCAAAAGACAGGCACATAGCTAAGACGTGATGCAGGAGAAAAGCACCAAATAGTCCTATTCAGCTCTATAATGTTTCTAACACAACAGCCTTTAAATCCACTTCTTCCTACTACTACTAAACCTACTACATTGTAGTCACTCCATATAGAATCACAAAATCATAGAATGGTTTGGTTAGGAAAGGATCTTAAGATCATCTAGTTCCAACCCCTCTGCCATGGTCAGGGGCACCTTCCACTAGACCATATTGCCCAAGGCCCTGTAAAACTTTGCCTTATCTTCTACCTTATTTAATTTTTTTTGAGTCTTCTTCAAATCCATCAACAAATCAGGGGCTAACCCTGCCAGCTACTCAATGGTCTATCAAGGTAGCTGTGTTTTTTTGGCAGCACTGCTGTTGATAGACACAGAAGGCTCTGGAAAGTGGTTGTAGCTGGTGCAATAGTGCAGTTCCCAGTGAAAAGGAGATTAACTCATGTGTGGCACCTTCCAAAGAAACCCTTCCCTTCTAATCGGTAATTCCTATTTGAGTGGAAGTCAATGAATAAGGAGAAAGGGAGTTACTGGAATTCCTTATCTATATGCATCCCACTTCTGGTAAGCATGCAGCAGAGATGTGAATGCCTTCACCACAGGGGTTTAATAGGTTTCACATGTACTCACAAGCTGAATTACACAGATGAAAAGGGAGCAAAACATACAACCTCTTTTCTGTTATTGCAAGTTTTGTACCTGGCAAAGCCCACATTGTCACATTGCTTTGCAACAGCCATCTACAGCTACTTTCAAACCTGAAAGATGTAAAAGTCTCGATGAGGATGAAAACTGCTGCTGTGTAGCATTGCCTGCCTTTTTTTTTCAGCAATAGGACTTTATGAGAATACTTCACAGAGCCTGTGCACAGACTTAAGTGCGGATATGCAAATGTCCATAAGTATTAAATTTCTGTCACAGTCTCTGACAAGGTTCTTTCTTATTCCAAAATGCCTTTTCCTGAGTTAGCCGTGGGGAATACTTAGGAACACAGAGGGATAATGTAAGCTACAAACTGTTCCCAACAGGCAGTATCTATGAGATCACCCTGTTATGGAGGAATATAATTTAGTCATGTGTACATGAGACAAGCTTACTTTAGTATCATATGGTATATTGTATCATTTTAGTCATAACCCTGAGAGTCCAGACAGTCCTTTCCGTTTTCTTAAACTGCTCTCTCCTTGCCATAGGATGAATAAGAGGAACAGAGATGCCTATATACCACCCTGAGGGAGAGAAATAGAAGATACCCCAGATCAGAGAAACTTTGTAATAGAAATTTACTTAGGTCATTTTTTGAGAAACATCCCCAGACACATAAATCTTTTGTGTCATCTTCATAGCAGGCTATAGAAATACAAATCATTCAAGTAGAAGAGACAATATTTCCTCCACTCTGTTTCATGTTTGTGACTGCACAGAAAGCAATACAGATTATTTGCATCAAAACAGCAGCTAATTCACTGTGCATTATCAAAGATTTGGTATAATTGTTCCTCGGCTTACTTCTTATTCCAGTACAACTGGGATTTGTTACAGTGGTGGTCTTAAATATTTCCAGGAATAGTATTTTTTTCTCCACAACAGTTGCAATCTGTCATACTCTGCCCTAGTTCTTTATATCTGTGCTGTGACTAGAGATGTCTTTCAAGCAGGACTATCAAGACGATGCATTTGCATTCTAGTGAGCTCATCCAGTGCTGAATGATGTTTGGCCTATGGAGTGTCACCTCCTCTCAGCCAATCTGTGTAATTCAAAAGGCACAGCTGTTGTGTAGAGGGGGGAAAAAAAACCCCTCTCTTCTGCATGTTCAGGCATTCATCAAAAAATATCAGCTACTGAAATGTAATAATCAGATGTTATAGGTACACTTCAGAATGGTCATTTCCTCTTCCATCAGCTATGCTATCTCACTGTGGCAGCAAGAAGAATGGAAAAGTCTTTTTGATATATGAAGTCTTAATCTTTTATTCAGAAAGTATATCCTGATCAGTGTTTAAATGTGATAGGTTACAAAATGAAGAACCTTACTGTTTAAATTGCAGCCTTCAAGGCACAATGAGTCTGTTAATCTCCCTGCATGGTTACTCTATGGCAGCTATCATGATGGCATTTCTTATCACAGTAATGTGATACAAGCAGAAACTGTTAAGAGGTAATTTCCCCCCCTGTCTTTGATTCCCTTTCACACTCCTAGAATATTCTGGAACAAGATGTTTTCTACTCTCCTTATTCACCCACTTTCCAGTCAGCCATTTACATTGGTATTACATGACCCTAACTGACTCTGAAATTTTAATTGAGCTAGAAAACTAGTCAGGGGGTTTATTCTAGCAACTCAAGCTGAAAACTGAAAGAAACCCACAGAAATGGCTAATTGCACTGTTCCAGAACAAAGCCTCAAGAATGAAGCCTTCTGCAACTAGTGAACTGTAAACTCTTTCCTTTTTTTTTTTTTTTTTGCCTACCAGATATGTCATTGTAGCCCAACCTGCCAAATTAACCTTTCTAACAGGACCATTCAAGCTTAAAATTCCCCTTGCACTTGAGGACTTTCTGAGACCCAGAAAGAGCTTCAGTTGTGTTTGAATGAAAGCGTGTTGTCAGAGATAACCTAGGATGCTGGAAGCTAAGCAGTGGATTTTTCAGTAACCATCAAAATTTTGAACTGTTTTGTCAACGTTATAAATTATTTCAAGTGATGATGCTAGAAATTGCAAACCTTTATCAGTTATAATCTTATCAGACAGGCAAGCATCCCTCAAATTATGCTGCTTTTTTCAGAAATCAAAGGCCTCCAATATCAATCTGGAAATCTGATGATTTGATGATACATTGCATTCAACTACTTGTCCTAGAAAGAAGGTGTTTTCTTGGATCTGTTGGGCTACTTGTCCTTTTGACATGTAAACAGAATTTGAAGTAACAGAAACAGGAATTTAAAACCTACCAGCACAGGAAGAACAAGGTACTCAGTCAAGCACTGGGCAGGCTGCTGAAGACATAACCAAAAATGTTCGAACAAGTGATGAGGGTGACTCAGTCTATGTGACTGTTCTTACCTGTGGTTACAGAAATAAAATTCAATAGCTCTGGGCTAGTGTAGGGAACAAAAGGAAAGTTTTTTTCACTGACAGATAGATTTCACTTTGCTTTATATTAACTTAATAGAAATAAGGCAATAAATAAAACAGCATCACATAGTATCTCCCCCTGGAAAATGACTGGCATCACCAGAGAGCAAATACTTTAAGTAAATTCCATCAGATAGGTGGAATGAATCACTTGCTGGAAATACCTATCTATTTCTACTGTATATAAAAAAGAAGCCAAGACAACTGGTTTACTCTAGATGTTCAGCTTTCGAATGGCTGAAACCCACATTTTTACCAAGTCAATTCCACTAAAGTTGCAAACTTCTCACTGGATAAGATTTCCACTTACATTTCTCTGGCAATATGTTCATGTACCTCAGGATAAAGTATGCTATATCTGTTGTAGTTTCATTATGCACCGCCTTGTGACATACTTTGTATATTATAGTTATCTTCCGCCTCTTGTAAACTAAGGGAAAGCTAATACAAGAGTATAAATGTTGGTATGTGGAATCATATATTTTTGATGGTTTCCACATAAAAGTAAGAATATTTCCAGACACAAAAAAAAAGATTGTTTTCTTCATGTTCAGGAAATTTTTATCTCCATGAAGCTGAGTAAAAATTCTGCATGCTTGACCATCACATTTTGTTATAAAAAATGGAGCATTTGTTGCTGCATGTGAATTATTTAAGTCAAATGGCAACAGCTTTTGAAGAAGAATGCTGTGCTCTTGCAGAGACATTCTTGGAAAGAGCATTATTCAGCCAGAAAGCCTATAAACTTTAGGATGTTCATATAGTATTAAAAAAGAATCTCACAATCGATGTATAAACAATTAATAATTAATCATCAACAAATATGTTTAGTAACAATTCTGTTCCAAAGAGAGAAACAGAGAATGTAGAATAAAAGAACTATTGACTCCTGACCCTACTATCATGGGTCAATTATATAGGAATAAGCACCTACTCACAAACTCAGGAAATACCCTTCTAAGATTAAGTGGCTAGCTCCCTCCACATCTACTGCGCATACTGCTCAAATTCTCACTCCTGAGATGTCTATATAACTTTTTCAGATTCTGAGCCTCATTATTTTAAGGACAGTTTATAGCTATTTGCTGTTACACCAACACTGTTTTTCAGATGGAAGTGTAGTTTTCCCTGTGTTGTTAAGCAGTCACTGGGACAAGGGGCAGGACTGATCTCAGCAAAATGGTCTGAAAGTTAGGTCTTCATTCACTCAAAGCTTTATCTGTATAGCTAATGGAAAGAAGCAGTCAGCTCTGGAAGACATGAAACATTCTGACAGACATATATTATACTCCTTAGATAGCTCTCATCAGTGCTTCACTCAGTATTGGTCTTCTTTACTGGAAATGCCATCAGATGCATGCATATGATAACTGCAATGTCTTTTTTCATAGCAGTATGTACTTTGTCAGCTGAAGTTCATCCTGGGTTGGTCTAATACACATTATCTGGGTCTTTATCTTACAGCAGCAACCTTTTGCAAAACTTCTTGTTGCTAACCTCCACATTTCTTGACCTCAGTACTAGTCTATTTCCTCATGTTTCTAGTCCTTTTGGTTTCCTGGTCAACCAGTTCTTCCTATATTTTCTTCTAATGCTTCTCTATGATGACAATAACTGCCACCTCTATGTCATCAGCAGTTTAATGAACAACCTCCTGATTTCTGTACTGTAGCTATTAATGAAAATACTAAATGATTAATACTAGGGAAATCAGTCCCAAGATCAGACCTTCAGGATTCTCATTAGAATTCTTAATTGTAGTCAAAAGCTGTTTCTTCCAGCTCAAGTAGTGGTAACTTTCCTTTATTTCTTTCCACATTTCTGTCATTATTCTGTGTCTATCCCAACTTTCTCTCATAAGTAATACATTCACATCATATAAATATTATTTATTGTAGTCCAAATAAAAAAGGACTGCAATTCAGCAAAGGAATGTATTACATTATTCTGGTATAGATGAGACTACTTTAGCTGAACTCATGGTTTGCTTTAACTCAAGAATCACAAAGCAACAGACAAGGACAATTAATGATAATAATGAGAACATACAGTTTTTTTTAGCCTGCAGCCAGAACCTTAAGTCTGTCTTTGAGGCATAAATCAATGAGACACTTCATCTAGTTTCCAGATAGCCAAGTGAACATCCAGAACTGGAAAACAGCATCTTCTAATTCTCATTTTAGAGATACTTTTAAAATTCTTTGTAAAGCATCTTCAACAAAAATCTAGAATTCTAATCCCCAGTATTTTATAAATATATTGACAGGAAGAAATAATTCTCCCCACATACTATAATGCACATAAGCACATTGCATCCTGTTCCTACTCACTGTTCTAAGGATCTATTTGACTCATTTATGAGAGTAAAAACTAAAGAACCTGGTGCTGACTTGCTTCTCCATTGAGATTCCTAAAACTTTTTCATGTACCTTGTCTTTCTAGTGAAAAGTAGGCAACTTTTAGTGTCAATGAAAAGTGAAGTATAACCTATTTCTAATAAGGGGCATTTTTGTGTATTTGCTTGGACTGTTATATTTTGCTTGAATGATTCTTACCTAATGAAGCAACTCAAAGTAATCTTCTAATTTGTGTTCTTGTTCTTTCTTCATAGCCTGCCAGTCTTAACACTAGTGGCAACATTTTCTCTCAGATCCTTAAGAAAATACTGAATAGCACTAATATTGCTAAGGATCTTTTAGGAACAGCATTATATTCACTCTTGTGTAGCAATGCCATGAAATACTCAAATACACAACTGTTGATATGATCTTGATTGATTAGAGCTAACTTATTTCCTAGTGTTAATTTAAATCTTATATTTTGCAATGTTTTTAAACTACTTTGCAAAATTTTAGGTTGCTGTTGTTTCAGCTGCAACTAGTAACTGGTGCAATGCTGTGTTTTGACATTAGTCTGAGATCAATGCTAATAACGCACCAATGTTTTAATTGTTGCTAAGCAATGCTTACACTGATCAAGGACTTTTCAGACCCTCATGCTCTGCCAGTAAGTAGAGGCACAAGAAGCCGTGAGGGAGCAGAGACAGAATACCTGGTGCAAAGTAGCCAAAGGGGTATTCCATACCACAACACTTCATGTCCAGTATATAAGCTGTGGACAGTTGGCCAGGAAGGGCCAAGTGCTGCTTGGATTGGGCTGGGTATTGGTCAGAGGGTGTTAAACAGTTGTATTTTGCATTACTTGTGTTTTCTGAGATTTCATTATTTTTTTTGTTGATTCTTACTATTATTCTCATCATCATTATTGTTATTGTTGGTATTCTTTCTATTCTCACAATATTTTACTTTGTGCTACTAAATTGTTCTTACCTCAACCTGTGGGGTTTGCATTCTTTGGATTCTCCTCCTCATCCCACCTGGGAAAGGGGTAGGGGCTGAGCAAGAGGCTGCATGATACTGCGATACCAGCTGGGTTTAAACCATGACTACTCAAATTAGCCAAGCTTAAAAAAAATGTGAAGGATTTATTTGATAACATTTGCCCCAAGAATATAGTGACAGTTGATAAAATCCTGCACTTTTTAATAATGACAATTAATGCTAGCTTTTCCATTATTTTCCAGGGAATGTTGGTCTAATATCCTTTACATTTCCTGACAGAAAATTTACCATCTTCTTACTTTTCATATAAGATGCTATTGAACACAATACAAGAGACCTTTTTGCAATACATATAGTATTTGTTGTAGTTGAAGCATGTAGTCAAAGCATGGTAGTCGAAATCAGAAGAGTTGTGCACAGATAAAATTGGGCAACAGTCCCGCTCTTAGCAAACACAATCATACAATGCAGATGTCTAAATCTGAATGAGTCACCTCAAGAGTCCCTTCAGAGCTGACTGAGGGAAACAGATACTTCCAGAGCAACATTCCTTTCCTTATAAATAAATATATAAAACAGTTTAAATGAGTCACACCTTAAAAATTCTCATTTCCTCTCCTGAATATGAAGAACTGCAATAGCTCACTCATATACAGAAACGTAAAGCAAGGTGGGATAAATTGTAGCCCTAATATGTTTGCTCCCATCTGTGACATGAGCATCAGCATGGACACAAAGACTGAATATTTCTAAGTCTTTATTCATTAATATTTATAAAGTACTTTAAGATCATGGGATCAAAGCAGTAAAAAGAGGCAATCAGCAATACATTGCCAATCCACTCAAGGGTCCAAATCCCATTTTACAGAGTATTTTACGTCTAGGTAGCCCTTCCTTAAAAAGCTTATGAATTAATTGAGAGGATAGTTGGACCACAGAGGGCAGGTGTTCCTGTTCTTGCACATGAAAATAGTGCAAGGAAATTTTAGCATGGCATCTTACATGTCTTTGTCTTGTCTTAATATCAGAAGCATTATGCTCCACACATCCTACATATGCTAAAAGTTGTAAGACTTGCCTGCAGACCACATTGTACTGTCCTGCAAAGCTGACCAGCCTAAGAAGGGTGGCCACAGTGCAGTCCCTTCTACCTTCACGCATACCAGTTCCCTGGTGTGTGCTCCACAGCAATATAGTGTGAATCCTGGGTACTGCTGTTGTAATGCCAGCCAGTTCAGCAGCAAAGACTGACTGCTTTTAACTGGGTCAAACTGCCTGGTGATATACTCTGAAACTGAACACTCAACCCTCCTTAAAAAACCCCAACCAATCCACAACCAGTGCTCTCATAGACCACCCCAAACAGGTTCATTATCAGCCATTACTTTTTTTAATCACCCAATACACCTGGAGAGCAAAGGGGGGTTAATGGTCAGAGATACCCTGTTTCTGATTTGGGGTGGCTCCAACCACTACATAATCACGACCTAAAGTGCTGTTTGCTTATTTTTCTGAAAGAATTGTACACTTGGCACATGCGTCCTAATCACACTGCTGGAGAGAAAAAAGGGCTCTATAAAGCCACACACCCAGCCACATACACAAGTGTTCTTTTAGGTTTGCTTCTTTTTTAATCTGAGCTAGTTTTGCACGCACACACACACACACACACACACACACACAATTCCTAGGACATTCTGTATAATTTAAGTTATTTTTGTGTAATATGCTCTTTCTGGTGTTCCCATGGATTCATTAGGATGAATAATTTCTGTCAATAATGAACACAGGAACCCAGTACATGAATACTTGACGAGATGAATATATGCATAGGTTATACATATCAATTTGTGGAGAATGCATGAAACAAATGCATAAGAAACTGATTTAACCAGCACGAAACACAGATGAAATAGATGGCATATAAATGTAATTATATTACTTTCAGGCAAATAAGATGGTGAAGATCTGAGGGTGATGGGTATGTGGATTCTGTAATGAACATCAGGGCAGTGGAGAGGCCCCTTGCAAAGACAATTCATCATTTTATGTCCTTAAAAAAAGCAAGAGTCATAGAAAAAGCCAATAGGCAAGCACTGTTAATAGGTGGAAAAATAAATGTATTCTGTGGGTATAAACTAGAATGGGTATAAAAATGAATCCTTGTGCATGGGAAGAAAGGTAATGAGAAGTATAAGGAATTACTAAGGACCTAGCAGACCAGGTAGAATTAGTTATTATCACCTTCAGTGGATTTTAAATTTGCTCCTAACAGATTAACTGACATGTAGCATCAGAATGACAGCGGTATTATCTATTTGTATTTCTGATCACAGTAAGAGCATATATTTAAAATCATATTTCGAAAATATCTAAACCTTTTAAAATCCCTTTTTAATGACTTGAATTTACTTTAAGAATCTTAAAAAAAAGTATTTATTATACTCAGACTATTTTTATATTAGGCAATAATACTCTATGCTAAAGCATACTATGCTGGAATGCCTCTAAGGACTTAGTCTCTAGGGATGTATATGTGGAGGACCTGGCCTTCCAGATGATTAGTCTAGTGCTGTAAAGCAGCTCAAGTTCCCAATAAAACCATGTACAACTCCTCATCAGCTCCAATATATATCTTGCACCCACCAACAAATTACTCGCAACTTTTGTCAGGCACAACCCTAAGCCTACTTTGCTTCCTTTGTATCTTCTCAGCCTCACACATCTTTTAGAGTATCCTGAAGAGCTACTGCAACAAACTCCTAAGTAAGAATAAAAGGCAAAAAATGTTTACCTATTCTGTTATTTTGCCCTTCATTTTTCTGTGTGTGCTCCCTGTTTCCTGCCCTTCTGGACGTCAAAGCACAGATCGTACAGCTTTCGTTTGGACCTTGGCCCAGGGTTCATCACCAGCAATCTCATTCTTCTCCCCTGGCCTTTTCTTATCACCTTGCTATTTGTTTCCCCTTGTATGAAAAGCCACTCATTTTTCCCCAGTGAGGGACGAGTGTGACCTTCATTGAGCATGCTGTATCTCACAAGGTTGCCTTTAATGGGTCTGTGGTCTTCTGTGAACCCTTTCGTTACCAGAAAGGTTATGCTTCATGACATAGAGCATAAAAGTGAATTCTCTGAGTAGTTAAGAGTTAAAATTTACCTTGACTGTTTCAATAAAATGCAATTTAATACAGCAAGGAACACATTTCATATCTAATGTTGACATTGAAGGATCTTGTATTGCTTTTTTACCAATAGAAATGACAGTGATTCATCAGCTTTTATTCCATTTTATATTGCTCCAGTGCTCTATCAGCCATAGAAATGCTCTAATTTTTGGCAAAGTTTGTCCACTGAGTTCTTTTCCTTGCTGCTTTTCAAATAAAAAATACTTCTTGTAGAAGGCACTCACATTTTGTTATATTCCTGGTCTTCCCACCTTATAGCTTCCCTGTCCCCCTGGAATCCACAGCTCAGTATTTCCTATAACTTCTTTTTCAAAAGGAACATATATAAATGTGTGAATTCTTTCAGGCTTCTTGACAATTTTTCATGTCTTTGCCTCCTCTGTTTTATTTTAAGAGTTTCAGCACGCATGTCTAACTTTATGTGCTGTGTACTTTGAATTGCCCTAGACTCAGAGGATTTTCTAAGATCAAACAGCATCAATATTAATTACTAATAGAGTTTCCTTTTTAAAATAAACTTGGTTTTAGAATACTGAGACAGCATTTCACCAATTAATGCATTGAATTTACTTTTACACATGATCCATATCCTTTAATCATGGGGACAAGAAATACTTAGATTCAAGTTCTTTACTGAGAGAGGTTCAACATCGATGGTGGAACCAGTTTGTAGATCTAAAGTTTAGACTGCAGTTACCTAGAGTGTAAATCTCACAAAGGCAGTTATCATGAAGCTTTAACTCTGTGAATAAAAGGAAATCTTAGTCACTTCTTAATGCTGCATTCAGTTAGAATATATATTAAAAAAATCCATAGAGAGGAAGAAAAAAGAAGATATCAAATATAATTCAAACCTAAATCAAAACAGATTCTTTGTGTTAGGCTGTAGTCAGGGTGTGTTTAATTTTGTAAATCTAAGTAATCATACTCTCAAATCTGCTTGTATTTGGAAGAGTTTCAGATATGGAGGTTTAAACAGGTTCACATCCATCAAAGTTGAAGAATGAAGCAGAACATAGAAAAAGGTTAAACAACATTTCAAAAGAACATATCAAAAGATACACTAAAAAACTCCTTTTACAAATTGGGATGCATATCCACATCTGACTGGATACAGAGACAAGTAACAGGAGTATTCAGAAGAGTAGGAAATGTGAGGATATCAACAGTAAGAGACTGTCCTCCCACCTGACATAGTCTGAGCGGCAGGCCCTGGAAATAAGAATTAACAGCTTCTCAAGCACACTAGTTAAAATAGTGTAGCCACAGATGTCTACTCAAAATGGCTAAGAAGGTATGTATAAAACAAAAAAAAAATGGAAACTTACTTTTCTAAGGAGCATTTTCTCAGTATTTCTGTGAGCCACAAGCCAACAGTACCAGCCAAATTGCAAGATTTAAGCTATGTGAGCAAGCTGTTTCATAGCACCAAACCCTTTTCTTTTTTGCTCTTTTTCTGTCCATTTCTCCTCCTCAGTAACTTTTCCACCCCAAATCAACACAAGCTTGAAGAAGATACTCAAAAAGAAATTCCTTCACTCTGTTTCTCTTCTAGTAGTCAAGCTGCAAATGTACTTTCAAAGTAGTGTAGAATTTCCTGAATATGCTTTACCTTGGAAAAAAAAAACCAAAACAAACAAAAAAAAAAAACCAAAAAAAAAACCCCAACCCCACAGTGTGGAAAAAAACAAAGAAAAAGGTCAAATTGCAATCTATCACTTATGAGCCAGAAGATGTGTTATTAGAGGTACCAAACCAGTCAGTTTAAAGACACATTAAATGGATTGAGGCTAAGAAATACTTAAGGATTACACTGGAAAACAGCATATGCACGAGAATCTCAGAAAGGCACTCAAAATGAGACCAAAAAAACTAGTCACCCTTTTTTTATCTAAGATATCTTAGAAGAAATCATAAGCTTAGCGTGGATTCTTTATGTTTTGCCAGAGGTTTGGCTGGAAATGATTCTGCTGCCATAAAATCTGTTTATGACAGTATAAAGTAAATATATCACTCTAAAAATGCTGTCTATTCTACCCCAAATAAATGCAGCATGGAGTCCTGAAGCTCACCTTAAAATTGGGGTTGGGAAGAGACCTTAGCAAGAGCACAGAGACAAACCACCGTATCACCCCAGGACCACGGGCTAGTGCTGCCACGTGGGAGTGGGTGGTTAGCTCTTTTTCAGAAATCAGCTTCAAGAGCTGCTGGGAAAATATGAAACAAATTTATTGACAATTTCTGAGCTGCATGTATTTTGGTGCCATGGGAGCAGCAACAGTTGCGGGGCAGTGCGTCTGATGCTGCGCTATAGTGTCTGCAGTGTCTATTGGTGCTGGTAGCAAATGAGCATTCAGTAAGCTTTGTACAAACCATTTTCGCCTCAGTATTCATGTGTTTTATGGGCTTGAAAGTTAAGGAGGAAATAGAAATGCTTGTAGGGGGAAGTGCTTTTAATACATCATAGTAATTTTTTACTTGTGATATTTGTGTTAACGTAATTTGTGGCTCTTTCATGTTCTCCTTTCATTCCCTCTCCCCTGATTTTTGCTGCACAAACACTGAGATTTCCTGGTAGAAGAAGACAGTAAGCAGCCCACAAAGATCAACTGCTTTCATGCTTCCAAATTTTCTCAAGCAGTTCAGCTCAGGAGAGTTGTGCAAGAGCATGGATCAAGTAACTTATTGACACACACGCAGACAAACACCAGGGAAAGGAGGACATGAACCAGCTGCCCTGACGTGAAAGAGCAATATGACACAGGGCCAACACCCACTTGAACAATGTGACAGCATTCTCTGAAACCAGCCTAGGCAGATCCTTTGTGCCAAAAGACTGTGCTGCCTCATATTCTTAGGCTAGCTTAGAAATAAAACGCCAGAAATATCTCATAAGCCTCTTTCAGGAACAGTCATTCTATTAGTAAAGAGCAAAGCTGCTACTCCTTGTGGCCAACCCTTCAATGTCTGTGCTCCATGATTATACCCATGTATATCAGGGTATGTACACAAAAGAAGAAGAGTTAGATGTGGTCAAGAGAAAATGGAAAAAAAGCTGAGCAAACAATTACAGAGCCTAGCAAATGCCAGTAAAGGGATGAGGGCTGGAGCAACAGCTAACTAGGAATAGCTATGAAAACTGCAGGGAAAAGCTCTGCTTTCTACATGGAGGCAGCTCTGAATCTGCAAAATTCCATCATAAGCTGGTCCCAGATCCAATGTCCCGAGCTCACCCTCAGGTATTTTTGGTCACTAAACCTATTTATGCCAGTGTAAGGTTTTTGTTTGTATGTTTCTGCTCCAATGGTACCACCTTTCTGTCAATTGATGGAAGAAATCTAAGCAATTTCCAGCTAAAGGCTAGGCGTATTGGTAGAGTTCTTGTTAGCATGAGCTGGTGCTTCAGCAAGGATAGTTAATCTGCAGGCATATAATAATTTTTTTCAGCAATCTCAGCACAAATGGGATTGAGGCAAGGTACAGAGATGAAGACTGTGCAGAGATGAATGCTTGGTGCATTCTGGAGATGCACATTTTCCACTCTCCAAAGCCGACATTATACAAGTGTGCAAGAGAAGAGATGCCCAACAGAACGAAACAGGTTGCCTATTCAATCTGGCCCTCTGACTGCAGAAACATCAATCAGATATTTAAGACACAAGCCTGGCCACAAGCCTAGCCAATTCATGGCAGACCTCTTCTGTTGCACTGTGACAATTTTTTGCAGCCACTTGATTAGGGGTTAGAGGGTATTTTCCTGTCTAGTCCTTCTAGTATCTGTTTATATATCTGCTGACCATGAATTTGTCATCTTCTTTTCTCAGACCGCTGCTGCTCCTTGGCTTCACCCCCACTGAGGGAACAAGGTCTTGCTCTCAGTAATTATACTTTATTGATATTTTGGCCTAAAAATACCCAAGATTATTCCCTTTTGCATCTGTCACTCCATGTTAAGACAATGATTTTGAAAAACAGACAGAGATGACTCCAAGTTTTCTTTCTGGTAGTCGAACCTCAGTTACAGCTAGCATTTACAGCTCAGGTTTCAGCATCATGGAAGCATGGCTTAGGTTACTGTTCCCTAGAGGCATTACCTTGCATTTATTGATATTGAAGCTCATCTGCCACCTTTTTTCGAACTCATTTGGCTTTGTGAGGTTTCCCTGGGGTTTCTTACAATCTGTGGATCTGTTGTCTACCCAAGGTAGACTTGCAGATTTTACTATGCATTGCCTTTCCCAGGTTGCTGCTGAACACAGCCAGCATTGGCACAGGTGCTCAGTGGGCAGAAGCGGAGGCAGAGTCAAGGGGCGGTGGCTCTCAGACATTTGCAGAGCCCTTTAGTACATGGGAGTTATCCTCTACACTTTGGTGGCCACATGGTCTCACTAATCCTTCCATAGTTGCCTTTGGGGAACTTCTTGTCATACTCTTCATGTTTCTTTCATCCCTTCTCATTTTTCATTTACTTTCATCTTGCTGTGTGTGTGGTCTTTCCTGTTCTCCAATTTTGGGCCAGATTTCCATTAAAAAAAAAAAAGGCTTTTCCATGTGATAGCCTGCACAAATTTCTATTCAAAGCATGAAGGGATTTTCTGGGCTGATTTGTTTTCTTTTTGAATTGTGGCACACTTCTTACCTGACTTCTAGCACAGTATTTTTCAACAGCCTCCAGGCTGCTCCTAGGCTTCTTTAGTTTTGGACAGCTGCTTTTAGGAGGTTTTTGCTTGTTTGTTCATTTTTAAACAGTTGCATCATTTTTATACAGTTTCTTTTCTTGAAATCCAGTACCATAGGCACTATGACAGAGGTTCTCACTGAAGTGGGTCCTGTGTGTCACTCCAGATTATAGGCTCAAAAGAGCCCCTTTTCCTGTGATTTTTAAGGCTAGTTGTTCCAGAATGCAGCCATCTACTGTCTCCAGAAAATTTATGTGTCTGATGTGCAAAAGCACATGTCAATTTTATTCTGTTGCTTAATATTGTTCAGGCAAGTCAAATGGTGGTCTAATTTGTCTTCATTTTTTATTGCAGTTGTGATTTTATTTCCTTCTTGGCCTTTTCAGAGACGTATTGGACATCAGCCACATCCAGGTTGTATGTTGTATCATTCCAGGTACTCTTCCATATCTATGCATTTTCTCCTGTTTCTAGTTTAGGAAAAGTCACAGGTATTATGTTTTGTTGACATTTTATGAAGTTTTCTCCCTTTATGCTCATGAGGCCCAGTACCATGCTCTCACAAAAAGTTATCTGACAGTTTAATAGCTGAATCTCCACTGCTACCAGCTGCTCCTCTGCCACAGCAGCAGGGTCAGTGCAAGATGTCACTGACATCAGGCGAAGCAAAGGGTCTCATGTACGAAACTGAGTGCCTCCCCTGGGATCAAGTCCAGGCATCCCAGCAGACTCCCACTTGCCCTCACACAGGGTCACCATCATATGACTATAAACTAAACACTTCCTGCCCTTTCTGGCCTTTTGGGGCACAAACCCCACTTTCCTGTTTTCTTCTTCCTTACAGTTTTCCTAAGCATGATCGCCCTCCTGCTGCCCCTTTTCCCACTGGCAGCAACATGACAGCTCTTTAACAGCCACTGGCAGTTAGAGACTACATAAAGCACTGCTACCTGGTGAGTCTGGTCTGGAAAACACTGATCTCCTCAAGTCGTTGTTTACAGGGCTCACAGACCACAGTCAGAAAAGTTTGATTCAAACACAAAGAGATGGAAGACATTCTGCTGGGCTTTTGTGCTGTCCATTGGCTTTTCTATGGAGTTTAAAGTAATCTGAGCACTGATAACAAGAATTACTTGCTCATTCAACTGGCAGGTTTGACCTGTTGCACATACTTCTTGTCATTACTTTGTTGTAGCTGGGAGTGGTTCTAGCACAAGGGGCTCAAGAAGCATTTTCAGGAGGGAGAAAAGAAGTAGAGGGTGGCTTTTTTTTGTCTTCTAGGTGGAGGGAAACAAGTAAAGCAAGAGTTTGTATCTGTGACCATATCAGCTGGAAGTTGCATGCAAGTAGCATTTCCTCAGTGAATCAACGCTATTTTCACCAGATCCATGCCAAGATAATTCCAAGGACTTCAGGAACCTTGGGCTTTGGTTTGTTTTTTTTTGTTTTTTTTTGGTTTTTTTTGTTTAATAAAAAGATAAAAAATGCTAACATTAGAGCAGACCCGGTTTCTCTTTACCTGTCTTATTTATTATTTATTTTGCTTGAAGTTACCAGAAGCATAGAAAACAACATCCAGGACTTACTAACAGTTTCAAGTACGAGTGTTTGAGATCTTATTGCCCTTCCTTACTATTTCTATCCACAAAACTTAGACAGAAAGCAGCTGAGGATTTTTATCTACTCATTACATTAAGTTAAGCAGTCCATTAAAACCAGTTTAATCTCAGAGTTGCATACAATAAGCTCCTTATCTAAGAGACTCTCATGTTTCTCTGTTCTCTTTTGTTTTCCTTTGCATCATCCTGTTATCAATGTTAGACAAAAAGTTTTTACTTAGTAACTACTGAACTTTTTTTATCACTTAACAGAATTCTGTAATATTTTATATAAGGGTAGTACTTGTTCTTTGTGACCACCATGAGTGAAATTAAAGCATAAGCCTTTCCAAGCATCATTAACTGCAGTTCCTTCAAATCCACGTCATTGCCAGGTGCATTGTCTGTGACTGTTTCTGAAATGTGCATGTAACAGAAAAGCATACTCTATATGGAATAAAAATCTTACTGTTTTACAGAAAAATAAAAAATCTCCACTGTAAACATTAGGAAATGACAAATACTCCTAGGGCATAGTTATGTATCCAAAACAATATCAATTATTAAAATGAAAGGGAAAAAAAATGTAACTAAAAACAATGCAGAGTGTTTAATAGATTTGTTTAAGATTCATAAACAAATAACCCATGAATACTTTAAAACAGTTAGTGTTGAAGGAATCAGACACTCAGAAGATTTTATTAAAGACTCAAACATTTATGAAGTGCGCTCCAGAGGTTAGAGCAGGGACCTGACAGTCAAGAGACATACCTTATTTTCCTGCTTTATTGCAAGTCTTGCCTGGAGTCAGTGAACTACCATAGGACTCTGTGGCTGCTCCTTAGACAACCACTTGGCTGCACTAGGAGAGTGCTCATTAGGCTTATTGTGGGTTGCACAGTCTTCCATAACCAATGCTAAAAAAAAAAAGGAGGTCCACAGATCATCCTCTGCCCCATTGGTGCTGCCTTTTTCTCTCCTTCTTTTCCCCCAGAGAGGAGATTTTAATAAGTTTATTTTGTTTCTTTAGAAAACATATTAATGGACTGCAAGAGTCATGCATTTTTACTTTCAGAAAAAGGTAAAAGAGAATACAAATATCCTTGTTTTCTTGTAATCCAGATTCTAAGTAGATTTAATGGCCCTGTTAGTGCTGGACAAAATTAAGTCCTTATGAAACATGTTACAAAGTACCTTTGTAGATCTCATTTTCAATAAAAAAAAGGTTTAGGTCATGTTGAACAATCTGCTACTTATTAGCACTTTGCCTTCAACAGGTCACCTTTCATGGTATAATACTCTGTTTTCATTAAACATGGAATCCAAAATGGCTATATTTTTAGAACTCAAACAAAATATATAACTTAAATTGTAAGCACAAAGATAAAGAAACACAAAACATTTAACTGCAAAACTTATATCTTACACAAATCTGTCAGATTCAATACTTTTCTCTAAATACTGTAATCATTACAGGAACAGCTTGTATTTTTAAAAGTGAATTGTTAGGTGTAACATTTGTTGTTCAGCCAGGAAAGTTAAAAAAAAAAATATAAAAAGAGAGAAAAGAAAAAGAAAGAGCAGTAAACATAAATAAGCAGAAATCGCAGACTTTGACAAGTTCAATATGGTCTACATCTCAGAATCATGCACACCTGAGAAGAAAGAATATGAGGTAATGTAAAACTTAATCTGCTTATATTTTAATAGATAAAAATATGATAGATTTTTCTTCTTTGTACATGCATTTTATTTCAGGCCTGAGGAATATTTTTGAAGTTAAAAATCTCCCCTCATCTTTTGTAACAACAGTTACTTTGCGGCATAAAAACCTGAAACTAAGCTCACATTTCGTAAAGGCTATTCCAACATATGGATATGTTATATTTGCTGATCATTTACTTCTGAGTGCTTGTAAAGGTCCAGCTTTTTCTTGGAGACTCATTATATGGAGAAGGAATGGATAAGTAATCTCCACTTGCTTCATCTTTTGCAAAAGTGAGAGAACACTTCTAGCCCTCTACCTCAGAAAGTTCACTGTTCCTTTAGGAGCACTATTTTATTTGATTTGATGAAACAGTCCTCCCAGTTGATGAGTCCTATGCAGGTGGTTGCATTTGCATGGTATGCATTGATATACACTTGTTGATTGTTGACTAAAAGAACTAACAGCAGGTAGTGCGATCAATAGTATCTGCCTGAAGACAAAGTTGCAATTCTCCAACACTCTGCCTTATAAGTGCAACCTGGAAGCAGAAATCGGTACTACTTTCAGTCCTCTATGCTGTACACAGGGGTGAGGAATTTCAAGCACTAGCATTTTTTTCTTAATTCAGTGGTGTACATGGGGTATTTTTTTTTTTATGCTGGAATAAGGTCTTGGCAACCGGTGCACTGTCTATTCCATGTTAGTGCACTAACCATGATATGAAAGACTCCCCCAACTTTGTTTTCTGCATCACGTTATCTCCAAAAGTTTTCTGAAAAGAATACACAACAAGTATTTTCATCCTGAATATCCCAGTTGCAGATTGTAGGTCTCTTGTTGTGGAAATCTCTCAGAGGTACTGAAATCTGACTACTGGTTTTGAAGACCGGCAATCCTCCTTCCAAAAAGAACAAATATGGGGAGACTTTCTCAGTTCTCTACATCCCAGAGGTGAATCACAGGCAATGGAGTCAAAGGGTAATGTTCCTAAACCACAGTGAAGATGGATATTTCAGCGACAGACATCATCAGCGCTAGTAATAACAGTAGGCTGAAGAAGGTGGCTACACAGGTCCTCCCTCAGACCATTTATAGTTTTGAACTCAGACCTGCTTCCCCCATCATTCGCAGAGCCCCTCATGCACCTGCTTCCATGTGTCTTTTCAAAGGTGCATACTTTATACCTAAAGTACACAGTACTTCAGATTAGGCTAATCACAATGTCATGTGCAAAGGCATCAATTCTTCCGTCCCTCCACTGGAAACATGTCTCTTTCCTACATCCTGGCAGTATGTTTGCCTCTCTCACGCCCGCATCTCTCACTTCCCGCTCATTCTGTGATGGAAAAGACAAGGAATAAATCACACAAAAACTCATGATATGTGCTGGGGTCAAAATAAGGCCATTTAAAGGTTGGTAGCTCATTAGGAAATCAGTTTTAGAGCTCAGACTGGAATAAGTCCTGCACTTCACATTGACCCTTCCTCTTCTTTCTCCATCTTCTATATGATAGCTTTTTGTTCCTTGCCTTGTTTTCCTAAGCATAAACACATGCCCTCATACGAGTTATGCAAGTTCAGATTTAACAGAACTATCAAATTTCCCTTGCTTACAAACAAATGCTCTTAGAAGAGGCAGACAACTGTTTGGAGTTGTCTATCATTCCTAATTTTGTCCCATTATATCACTGGCTTGCTTGTTCTTCTTATCAAGTGCATTAAAGATCAGCAATTCATTGACTAAAATTTAGTCATTTTACCAAAAAAAATAGAAGTGAAATTGAAGGCAATTTCAAACGTTAAATCCTCTACTCTAAAAAATACATTTTCCAAAGATGGTATTGATATAGAAAAACAAGTAATTTTTGCACATAAATAGCATGCAGAATGTTCAAAATTGAACACTATATTAATGCTTGAGTGACGAAGGTAGATTATTTATATGAAAGATTTCTCAGTGAAAAATGGAATTTTCTAAGCAGATTGGAAATGATTTCTCATCATACTGTGGATTTTAACTGGTATATACATACTTGCAAGTGATAATCATGCACATTTGGGAAATTACTCCCATAAATGTTATTCCATTCCAGAGTCCTATGTTTTAAGCATGATGTTCCGCATATATTGGAAAGAAGCTTGCAGTTAATATATGGAAACGCCATTTGTATTTAATCATGCAGTTGGGAGTACTTATAGTAACTAAGTAGATGCAGGCAGTTTAAAATGCACAGATTGTTACTGCAACCTAGCTTGCCATGGGCACTTTTCCCCTTTGATAGCTCAAGTGCCGAATAAATAAAGTACAATCAATGCACAGAACTGGTCAAAAAAGCTGTGCCATCTAGGATATGCTGTCAGTCGTGTTAAATAAGGCCACAGAGCTTAGCTATGACAGTGTGAAAACAAAGGGCACATGGACAGCTTTCTCACTGCCTTTTGTATGTTGTCTCTGGCATCTGGAGGGTACAGCGGCATTTTCACCAGGCTTAACTGGGCTCCCCTTCATGCCTAGTTATTTTTAATAGCAGATGGAATCTCGGCTAGGACATTCACCGTGTCATCAAGCATCTGCGTGATACCAGCTGCATGTACAAGGTCAAAGGTGCGACAGGGTGACTCCTGCACTGGGTCTCACTAAGCAGTTTCTGTTCAGCACCTTTCAATTCAAACAGTAATCATTCAGGAACTGAGTTTAAAGGACAAATTAAATTAAGCTAGATCCCAAAACAATTTTTATAATGCATCACTCTACAGGTGCAGATAAAACAATGGCCAAAATGCAAATGTACAGACCTTTTTGTCTTACTAAATTCATATAAAAAATGTCGGCTTAAGGATGTTGGGGCATAAAATCTTAACATTTCTCATTAGAAATAATAAAAATGCATGCAGTTCTATGCATATATGGTGCGTATGTTCTGATATGTGTATACATACATGCATATGCAAGAAAGACCTACAGAGAAGGCAGAAAATGATTCTGTATTTGTCTGATAATAAACTAATTTGCTGCAAAGCACTTTAATACTGCAGAGATGGCCCTTAGAGAAAAACTGAAGCTAGGCAAATGGATCTATACCTGCACAGTAGCATGCCTAGTTTTTAAAGATTTAGTTATGCAAGTTTCCTGTATGTATATTAAAACATATATATCCTCACACACTATTGCAGAATTGTTGATACAAAATTTGCTGCTTCCTACGTTAACATTACACATGATGCTTGTTTTTTCTTCTTGCTTTTTCAAAGGTATAAATGAACTGGTTATATTGAGTACAGTAACATAACTGTACAAAATTAGTTACAAAAAGAAATGTCAGGGTTGATATTCCTGACACAGCCTTTTTAACTCTTGTTATGTCTTAGGCTTGCATATTGGAGATAGAATAATGCATCAGTCCAAGGTCCCAGGAGGCTTCTGTTACTATTGTCTTTTAGATTTTTAGCCTGTGGCCTTGATTGAAAGGAGTGCTTCAATTGGGCATACTCATTCCTCATTATTAAAAAATGGGCATTGAGACATGCCTTTGTGAGGAAAAAAAGAAGGAGGAAGAGAGAAGTTTAAAATATTTGCTCTCTATTCCTGTGTAAAAATCTCTTAGATGGAGCTGGCAATTGATGCTGAGGTAGAGTTAGCCTTTGAAACACTTACCTAGTTCACCAACATTGTGGAGGACCTAGTTCACTGCAGTTTAGATTCTTAGAAAGCATTTTGCTTTTCTGTGATCAAAATGCCTGTGCAGTTTGAAGGGCTTATCATCAGGGTTGAATCCACACAGAGCCTAACCTGAGAACAGCCAAGAAAAGCATACATTTGAAGGGCTTTAACGCTCCATCACATAGCCATTCAGTGGCTATAATGGAAGAGAAGTACATGACAGACTTCGGTTGTTCCTGTCATTCACAAATATTGGTTACATACACCAAGTGTTCCAGATTTCACAGTGAAATTGAGTCAGTATTTCACTTGGCTGCAGAATGAATTCTCACTGCTTTAATCGCACACATTACTTTTTTTTGCTCATACTACTGAGGAACATACATGCTAAATTTATTTTGTTTTCAAGAAGATCTCTTTAATATATTTCCATATTTCAGCAGATGGCAACCTACCAGATAACAGGAAGCAGGCTTATTGATGTGTTTTACACCTCTAGTTAAAGAATAAATATGTGCAGGCACTTAAATTTGAGAAGTAAGGAAGAAAATGTCAATTACTAATATTACACTCAGGAAAATTATTTTCTTACTTGTTCAGAGTGAAGTCGTTTTAAAAGCAGTTTGGCAAAGGATTAGGACTTGCAATATATGTCTGGTTGAGGCAGTAAAAAGATTAGCCAGGAGCTACGATTTTTTTTTGCCACTGGCTTTAGCAGTGCCAAGATTTTGGCTCATGGTCCAAATATAATCTTTAATCAAGAAAATTTAATTTGTATCAAAGATAGACAAAAGTGCTCCCACACAAGCCATCAGCAAGGCTGTGAGTGCACAGTAAATAAAATAAAGGGTGAACATTTTTTACAGGGAACATAACCATTTAGATGACGGGCCATTGCCAAACATCACTCTGTTTAATGACCTTCTCAACGTCTTCTGATGTATTTCTTGTAACAAAGCTCTTTCTTTCACAGTCTATTACCCTTTCTTAATACAAAGGCACTTATTATTTCTGCATTGCTATATCTATTTCTCTCTCTGAAATGAACACTACGAACTCATCACCTCTTCCTTGATTCTCATTTCTGTGGTTGGTTTATACATTGTTATGTGGCTTCACTCTGGTGAACATGTGTTTTTATATTTTTATCTTCAATCCTTAATAAGAATCTTCAGCCCTGCATGTTTTCCTCCTCAATTCCTCCCATTAATTCAGTCTATTATTCTTATCAAAACAATTAACAAACATGCATTTATTTTTATTGTTTCAATGAAAAATTAACAGTTACATTATTTTAGCAGAGGAAAAATCCTGTCAAGGAAAAATCTATTCAGTTTCTTAATTGACTAAATTGCTCTGAAATGCAAAATGAAATCTCCAGATGCTCAGTAGCTATAATAACTACCAGGGATGTACAAGCTGTGTCTGTACATTCCCTGAGAATGTAGATATTCACCTCTATTAAAGAAGTCCTATAGCCTTCTCTTGGTATCAGAAAAACTTGTGTGTCCAAATACGTGTACTTCACATTTCTGGAAAGCATCCCAGGTGGGAAGTCCCTCATAACATTCAGAGAGCAGGAGACAGGAGTGGGTGCACCCTTTCCTTGTGTTCTCCTCTCTCTCCAAGCCCTGCCACTCCCTGGAGGCGTGAACACAGCTCTCCTCCCCAGAAGTCCTCTGCAAGGCCATCAAGATTTCACTGTGCTCTGCTTTTGTGCATCAATGAGAGAGTGTATGGTTCATGGCACGGTGGCAAGGGATGCCAACAAGACTAATAAGCAGAGCCTTAGTAACCTATCATTTCATCCTGAGTTTTGATATACTTCCTGGAGACTAATTTCCCTTGAAATATTTTCTTTTCTTTCTTAGCAAAAAGTCTCTGCCAGCCAGGCCCTGGCTTGCTGCTGCCCCACTGCTTCTGGGGCTGTGCAGTGGACATGGAGCTGAGCTGGATGTGGGGCAGAAAGGGTAACGTGCCTATATGAAGCACCAGACCTGGTGAGCTCTCAGAAACAGAACAACCTCCTGTATAAATGTCTGAGGATCATGGGCCATCCCTCTTTGTCGAAACATATCTGAGGCTGAATCTTGATTTTCCTTTGGCTAGATGGTTTCAGTCTGGTTGATTCATTCATCTAATGCACATCCATCAGCCCGAGTAATCCTTTAGGTTCTGCCAGTGCAGTGGGTAAATAATCTTGCTAAGCCCCTACTTTGACTGAGATATGAGCAGCACTAATTGTCTGCTTTTTGCCAGACCTAGTAATATGCTTTCCAGATTCCCTAAAAAGAGTGACTAGCTGGCTCAAAACTTCTCGTCTTCCTTCATCACTTCCAGTATTTATTATCTTCTAATTCTCCAGTAATACCTTGGTTCTAAATTAAGTTAGTGACTCAGTAATTGGCAGTGATCTCCATAACATTGCAACTGAAATGGTATGGGGACTGGATTCCTCAATCTCTAGTATATGGACTACATTATATAGAAGTCAGGTGAGGAATTTTTCCACTTGCAGACTAACCTCCAGGTTCCAGTCTCTGCTGAAGGCTGTTAGGAGTTTTCCCCTTGACCTCAGTGATTTCTGGCTCTAGATCCAAGGTTTTTTTTGAGTTCTTATAAGATCTCTGGGATTTACAGCCAGAAATCTGTCTGTAAATGTGTTTTCAGCCTGATTACATTGAGTAATCTGCCTATCTATTATCTGGTAGATAATATTTTAAATCTGTATTATAAAATTTCTCCATTTTGTTTTAGCTACAGCAATGCTAACTATATGGAACAGGGTATATCAACCTCCTTGATACAGATCTTGCCTGCCTTGCACAGCAGACATTTCCAGATGGCTTGTGGGTTTTTTTCAAAGCAAAACATTCATAAAAATGCTACCATTTGTAATCTCCTTTGATCTCCAGCACTACATGGGAGTTCCTAAGATCCCATTGTTGATCTACAGGAAAATCATTGCTGAATTTGACCTGTTCACATTGACAGTCACTAGACTTAATGTGAGGAAATCAAAGTACTGTAGTACAATAAAGTCACCCATGAGTTGAGTTGTATCTCTCCCTCACAGGGAAACTTAAAAGAGTTGAGAGAGTTTCAGTGATAGTTCATGCCTGTTATATAATGTATGAAAGCAAAATGAGGAGGAAAGAGGTGTTCCCATCTGAAAGGACTTTACAGTATAAAGCAGCAGTTAAAAATACAAATGCTGCTGAATTACAAAGGAATAAAAAGAAATAGGAAATGTCATGGATCAATTTGTCAGTGGTTGTGGAGATCCTGAATAGATCATATATTCTGTAAAGCTCTTAAGCTTATGATTCATGCAACCAAGCAGATAAATCATTTCTCCCCCTACCTCCCTGGAAAAAAAGTATATTTTTAGCTTGATGCAGGGAAAAACTTTTTTATAAAATAATTTCAGGCAAATTATTACAGGAAGGTTTTTCAATAAACATTTCAGCACCAAATGGAGAGTGCTGAGACACTATGGGATCCAATAACATCAGCCAGCTGCAAAAATGAAAAACTATGTAGAGATCTTTGCCATTTACCCAAACATATTTTCCTCATTCCATAGCTTCCCACATTTCTCTTGTCTTCCAGAGGTGCCATAGGTGATGCTCTTTCTCATCTGCCATATACTGCAGCTGCAGAACAATCAAATAATGCCGAAGAAAGTAAACAGATGAGTGAAACACTTCCACAATACCAACAGGTATAGGCTTGTAGCCCTATATAGGAAATACTTAGCTTGAAACACCCTTAAAACAAAGGAGACTACTAACAGATTGTTCATCAACAGGTCTGTCTCCCCAGCAGACATCACATCTGATGGCTGAGGGCTGCCCTGATATTTCCTCTCAAGCTGTGTTTGGTGTTACTGCATCCCCTGAGAGAGAAAGGATCAGAACAAATGATCCAGAGTAGGCACTGCTGGTGACCCTGCCCCTTAAAAGTAGGCTCAATGAACTGGAGAAGTGTGCAATTAAAACCCTATGAAAGTGCATGCTTTTCTTTATGTTATTTAGTTAATAACGCATGATTCTTTGCTGCATCTGTTCTTTTCAATTATTTCAAAAAAAGTGGCTAGATGTGCATACTTGGAACTAGATGATCCTAAGGCCCTTTCCAACCCTAACCATTCTATGATTCAGTGAATATTTGGTTATTATCACTATTAACAACAGTTTGGGATGAGAACCTCAAAGACCCTGGTACTGGCCTTTGGCTGACACAGAGAGAACCTCAGGTTTGATCCATTCATGTGATTCCTGACACATCTAGCCACTCTGTAGAGCATCTGTCATCATTTCAGAGTGTTTTAATACTCCCGGAATAGCCAAAAAGAAAAATCCTCAAGACTGTCATCACTGGAACAACATTAAACAGATGGGATTTGTTTCCCTCAGAATGGAAAAAATAAAATAAAAATGTTAAGGTTTTGGTAAGATTGATTTGCATTTGGTGCTTTGTCATGTACTGCGGAAAGCTGCTTGATAAGGTTAATAAGTAGAAATACAACATGGATTGGCTGAAATTTTCCAATAATAATAAGGCACACGTTTAAGGTGTTTTCCCTAGCAGTGTCAGACAAGAATAAGAAGTTATTTTGCTTCTCAATTTTGCTGAAAATATAATGGGAAATTTACTACAGGCCTGCCAGCCTTCTATTGAAAAGAAGGAGAAACTCCCATTACATTTGTGAAGCGGACTGTACCACTTTGCCAGAGGAAAGTATTAACAGTGGATGGGTGTGTGCAGTAGATACAACCAGAGACTAGTGATGCTTTACCTATTTTATTTTTTTTTTTTTTTTTCTTAAATAAGGCTGTTGCTCAGTTCTATTGGAAATCACGCAGAGGATTATCTGGATTTTAAATCAATACCAATAAGTCTGGGGCAATTTGCTTGAAATATATAATTACTTTTCCCCTCCCACTAGATTTTCAGGCCAGGTTACCTCAGGGCTTCAAATACCTTGGGATCCATCTTTGTCTCAGAATTGTTCTCAATTAACTTTGCTCGCCTTGTTTAAAACCCTGGAGTTGGCTGTACTAACTGGTAAAATCTTCTATTAGTTTATGGGCAAAGCCACCCCAATAATAGAGCGTATGCTTTTTCTATGTACTTCTTTTGTTCACAATCTGACACTATTGCTTTTAAGATATTATGGGAAGGGACAGAGTATATTATAAAGTATTAATTTTCTCTGGTGGGGAGAAAAAATTGAAAAACCCAAGCAACAAAAAACGCTGTCTAAATATGTTAATACTATGATATCCAAAAATAGTAGAGGAATTAATCTAAATATCTGTAAGAAGTTCTGCAAACATGGTATATAAAAAGCGTTGGCTGTACCATGATAGAAATAAAACAATTGGCAGAGCCTAATATAGAATCATAGAATCATAGAATAGTTAGTGTTGGAAAGGACCTTAAGATCATCTACTTCCAACCCCCCTGCCAACAGGGCAGGGACACCTCACAATAAACCATGGCACACAAGGCTCTGTCCAACCCAGCCCTGAACACGGCCAGTGGTGGAGCATTCACAACTTCCCTGGGCAACCCATTCCAGTGCCTCACCACCCTTACAGGAAAGGACATTTCCTCATATCCAATCGAAACTTCTCCTGTTTAAGTTTGAACCCATTACCCCTTGTCCTATCACTACAGTCTCTAATGAAGAGTCCCTCCCCAGCATCCCTACAGCCCCCTTTTAGAAACTGGAAGGCTGCTATGAGGTCTTCAAATACCCTTCTCTTCTCCAGGATGAACAGCCCCAACTTTCTCATCCTATCTTCATACAGGAGGTGCTCCAATCACCTGATCATCCCCTTGGCCTCCTCTGGACTTGTTCCAACAGTTCTATGTCCTTTCTATGTTGAGGACACCAGAACTGCACACAATACTTCAAGTGAGGTCTCACGAGAGCAGAGTAGAGGGGCAGGATCACC